>PVIC010001589.1:0-89047 GCA_004025085.1 Thryonomys swinderianus
TCAGGCTGGCCCTGAGCTCACTATGGTGCCCAGGCAAGCCGCCGTGAACTCAGCAATCCTCCTGTCTCTGCCTCCCGAGTGCTGGGATTACAGGCGTGAGCCACCACGCCCAGCATTATATGTGGTAACCGGGGATTGAACTCAGGTCCTTACGCTTGCGAGGCAGGCGCCGGAACCACTGAGCTAACCCTCCGGCCCTCCTTTCTGTTTCTTAACCCTCTCAAACTACAAACACTCAGCCTTTTCTGGGTTTACTTCTAAGGAAACCCAGTCAAAGCAGTCAGTAGCATCTATTGCCACTGAAGGTAGTTGTAAGCCTCCCTAGATACCTTATCCAGTTCTGGCCAGTCACATATTTTGAATACCACTGACTTGACCAATGAGAACTCAGCTCTCATATTGTTATGCTAATTATAAGAGTACTCAACAACTACCCCAGAGGTGTGGGCCTCCTCATTGCAATGTCTAGCTAGCTGGCTGTCCTGACAAGTGACCATGGCTAGCACACATGCAATTTCAAAGTCAAACAACCCATCTTCTCTCCTTGCATGAGTCAACATCATGTCCTTGACAGTTGTGAATTTGGCCCCTGGTCCTATTGGATGTTGCTTTGGTTCTAAATCTTCATTGTGTGTGACAACTTCATCCCAATGTAAAGGGATGGTTAATTTTGTGTGCCAGGTTTATAATTTCTCCTTTTTGTATTTTTTATGCATTCCAACTCTATAATTCACACTTCTCCAAAAGACAGAAAAGAAATCACTGGTTTTCAGATGACTGAGATCTGCACCAACTGAAAGGGAAGAAAGGCTCGTTCTGTAATTCTGGTGCTGTTTCTTTGTTTTGTGATGCTAAGCAACCTAACATATTCTGTAGGTCCAAACAGGGCCAGAGAGATGTCTCTCATTTTTTTCCTAGTGGCCTTGTAGCTGACTAAAGAGTCAGAATGGTTTATTTTGTAAATCTCCACTTAAGAGAGGCTTTAGATGGCCTCTGGTGTCATCCTTAGAAAAATCCCTCTAAGAAGAATTTGCTGTTAAATTGAAATTGAATGGAGTCGGTAAGATATCTGAATGACAAGTCTCCCTTCCTGGTTGTATTAACACCCTCCCGCTCTCTTTCTCACTAGGGAAAGGAAAAACATGCCCAACTTTCCCTCGCAAAATTCATTCTATATAGCTTCTACATTCCATCCACCCAGAGGCTTTTCTTCAAGGCTCAGATAATTTTGAAAGGTGAAATTCTTTCATAAATATGGAAATTTAGATGTCTAGAATTTAAAGATATTTCTCTGGTCAATGAGACTGGAAAATTGAGTCCCTAAAAATACATAGTTTGACCCATAAACATTCTCAAGCGTTTGACTACATCTATAGTCAGTGTAATGGAACTACCATTTAGTTTGGTAGGCCATTGTTGTAAAAGTAAAATGTCTCCAGGATGGATGCTTCCAAGGGGTGAATGGACACCTTCAAACAGAGCAACCGATACGAACTTTCTGGAAGGCAAGTGATTAATTTGGTTAGGAACTTTTAGATGATTACAAATTCCCCTTGAGGAGATGGAGTCAGATACAAAGACCAAGGGCAGGATGGTGTTTTCCAGAGAGTATCCAGAAAATGGGTCTCTAAGTTCTTGGTTTGGGCAGAGACACATCCGGTCAGTGTTTTCTTGAAGATTCTCAAAGCATATTTGCATAACCAAATCATAAAATAATCCCAAGGTAAAGAAATCTTTTGTTCAGCATACTGGTTTCCAAATTTAAATGTCAACAAGAACCCTCCTGGCACGCAGGAAAGGCCCAGAGCCACGAGGAAGCGGCAGACCGGCCCCAGTGCCCGGAGAACGAAGGGCGCACGGGAGTCAGCCTGCTGAGGCTGGGTGGCATGTGACGCGGAAGGCTGCACGGTCAGACGGGCAGGCCGGCGAGCGTGAACCCCGAGCACTAACCCCGAGCACAGCCGAGCCACCTGTGGAGCAGGAAGGAGGCAGCTGTGCTCGCCGTGGCTGTCACAGCGGAAGCCGCCAGCCAGCCTCGAACCCTCCAGACGCCCGAGGAAGGAGGACACCCGCTCCTCCTGCTCGCTCGGCCCTCTGTTAGGTTTCCTTGACACACAGCCGGGCGCGGCCCGCTATGTGACGCTGGGCAGCGTCTCGGGTCAAAAGGTCTAGTGCAGATGAGGTCTCTTTCCCGGAGGGTTTCCTTAGAACGAGTCGCCGAGGCAGAACGATTGGATCAAATAATTTGAGTGTTTTTACATCTAGAAACTCTGGCTGCCGAGCTGCTTTCTGGAGTTTTCAACCTTCAGTATTTTATTCATCTCCCATCTCTAAGAGCCTTCTTCATCTCATCCACAACACTGCACGGGCCTCTGGGCGGCACTGGACTCACAATTTTAGTCAACTTGACGTTCTGGGTCATGTTTCCCAGGCGAACTTCGTGACCATTTCCTTTGATCCCTCAGGAAGGACAAACGCGCTTTCATACATTCACCAGATCATATTTCTCTTGGATTAACTTTTGGTTCATTTCTATCTACTACACATATTTTTCCTACTCATTAGTGTATGTGTCACTCAACTCGATAATTTGTAAATTGTTTCATCTACAGCCTGTTTTGTCATTCTAAGATAAAGAATCGTGTTTTTTAAAAAAGAGAAAAGAGGGCTGGAGATTTAGTTCAGTAGTTCCAGTGCCTGCCTAGCAAGAGCAAGGTCACTGGTTCATTCCCTGGTAACTATATACAACAATACTGGGCATGGTGACTCAGGCCCACCAGCAATCAGTACCACAAATGCCAGTAACAGCATTGTCGGTGGCTCAAGCCTGTAATCCCAGCACTCAGGAGGCAGAGACAGGAGGACTGCTGAGTTCGAGTCTTGCCTGGGCTCCATAGTGAGCTCAGGTCCAGCCTGAACTACAAAATGAGACCCTGTCTCAAAAAAACAAAAAACATCCCAGCACTCGGGAGGCAGAGACAGGAGGATTGCTGAGTTCGAGGCTTGCCTGGGCTACATAGTGAGCTCAGAGCCAGCCTGAACTACAAAGCGAGACCCTGTCTCAAAAAAAAAAAAAAAAAAGCAAAAGAAAACAATTATAGATTATTTTTATTTTATATAATTTGTCAGTGTTTTTCTATATTTTCAAATTGTCCTGAATATGTATAACTTTTGTAATAAAAAAAAAGCAGAAAAACAGTACTGTTTCAGAACGCAAATTTAAGAGTTTCCAAGTGCTGCCCCTATCAGTGATCCTTTGAATTGCAGATGTTTAGGTTAATTTTCTTTTTCCTTTCCAGCAGTTGCAGACATTTGAAATTAAAAATTTGTTGAGAATAGCCTAGCATGCCCTGAATTAATGTGGGAGCCTATTTTCAAATGAGGCCAGAGCTCTGTGGGCTCTGAGAAACATCCCTATTTCATGTTTTCACCTCCAACTTCAAACTGTGCTTTCCAGATGTTCACATTTTTCAAAACCTTTGCTCTCCCTTCCATCTCCCTCTCCAGGGACAGCAGGCTTCCAGAGGCTGGCTATAGGAAGGGTTGATGTCTAGCCTGTATGGTATGGGTCCCCTCAGCCACAGTCCACCTCAGCAGGAGCTGAGAGCCTGCTGATTGCCCTGGGGCTGTGGGTCTGTCTAAGATGTACTATTAACTCTGGGCTTCTCTTTTTCTGAAAGATGGTAAAGATGCAGCGTGTGCCAGGACCAAAGGACCCAGCGGAGCTGACTTACTACACCCTGTACAATGGGAAGCCCTTGCTGGGCACTGCGGCGGCCAAGATCCTGAGCACCATTGACTCCCAGAGGATGGCCTTGACCCTGCACCACGTTGTCCTTCTACAAGCTGACCGTAAGGGGAAAGTCTTCACTCCGCCTTTTTAATACCCTTCAAGTGTTTGAGTTGAAGTGCTTCATCCAACTCATGTTTATAGTGTCAGAGTTAAACACTTCTCTGCTCTAGAAGATCCTTAAATCGATCAGCTATGTTTTCTGTGTTGTGTGAAACAATAACTTTTGGGGAGGAATTGTGGCCTGTAATATCCTAATTACCTAATGATATCACTCTGCTCCCAAATGCTGCTGCTCTCATCTCGTCCCTATAATCTTGTGAAAAGCTCTGACAGATCACTGCAGCTGAGATGATATTTGTATGCTGGGGAAATGAAAGATGATTTGATTCAATAGATATTTAGAGTCCCAAATGTACTGTACTTGGTGCTGGAGGACATACAGAAGCAACTGAGACTGGCTTCTGCCATTAAAGGACCAGGAAGTTATTGCAGGTAGGAAAAAGGGTATTGTGGGAGAAATAAGGCAGTGTGACCCCGGGGTCAGCAGAGGCAGCTTTGCTTTGAGGGGTCACCTGGAATGAAAATACAGAGAGGATATGGAAAAACAAAAGCTGCCTCAGTGAATACCCTCCCTTACCTCACCCACTTTCCTCATCTTCTACTTGTGTAAGTGCAGTGTTTGTTTAGCTCTGAATTGCAGGAGGGGAACTAAGTCTCAGAAGCATGAAATAACCCTCTTAGTATCACAGAACTGGTATGTAGTAGCCAAGATCTCAGTCTGGGTTTGTCTGACATCAGAGTTGTGCTCTTACCTGTATTACACAGCTCTGGAGAGAGGGAAGAGGGGTTTTGCTCCAGCAGAACAGCCCGAGCAAAGGAATGAAGAGGAGAAACACCAGGTGCACTAGGAACACAGAGTGTGGAGGTCACAGATTGGGACAGGCAAACAAGGGGAGGAACTGATGGAATTAGAGAAAGGTATTGATCAGGAAACTCAGTTTTTGAATGGCAAGAGAAGTAGATAATATGTAATATGAGGATGAACAAAACTGTGGTTCATGTTTACATTTTGAAAAGCTGGTACAGTAGAAGATATTCCCCTCACTTCAAACAGAACCCATCATTCTTGCCACTTTTCTCAAAGAGTCCTGGAAGTCTTCTTTCATAAATGTCTTTAGTTGATGTCTTAAATCAATTCCGGACATTTACCTTTTATGACCCTCTTAACTTTGGGGAAGAGCCACAGTCAGGGTACCAGATCGGGTGAACAAAGCAGATAAAGACACATTGTAATGTTTTTACGAGGCTGCCTTTCTGTTGAATGATACTCAGCGCATCTCATAAAGACGCTCAGGAAAAAGCACTTGGAAACTGCTTGAGGAAGTGACAAAAACAATGTATATTCAAAGTGGGGGTGTTTCTGAGGGAGATTAACGGCCATGTGTCTCGTGCTGCAATAACTTTTTAAAATTTAAACACGCTGTAGTTTTTGGGCAGCCCTTGTATTTTGGGTTGTGGGGAGCTACTGAAGATTTTTGAGCAGAACAGTATCATTGACGAGTTAGGAAAGTTAATCGCGTCCAGGAGGAGAGCAGACAGGAAGGGGCAGAACCAGTGAGGAAGGTGCGTGGTGCCCTCGGCCTTGGGCACCCAACCCTGACCTGTAGAGACGGTGGGGAGGGCAGGCTGCGCAGGCGGGAGACTGTGGGCGGCAAACTGCGCACTCGACGGCATCCCCGGGGAAGGCCACCTCTCCTGTGCTTCCTGGCTGATGTCCACGCTGTGCGAGGAGGAGCCGGTTGGAGTCCACACCCGGCTCGTGGCTCTCCTTGACTCTTCTCCTGCCTTCATCAGGGACAATGCTTGCTTCCTGGGGGCAGTTCTGACCACGTGTTGTCCTGCTTGCCCAGCACATCCTCACAGACAGCCTTTGCCCAGGAATGATGCAGGCTTGTTTCTGAAACAAGAGTCGGTTTCTTGAACCGAGAGTCTCTCCCTCTACACTCCTTCCTGGCCCTTCCCGTGGGCTCTGCCCTCGTCTCTGTCAACGACTTGTGCCTTTTCTTTTGCTGCACCCTCTCTCTGTGGATTCCCCAGGATCTACCTCTCTCTCTCTCTCTCTCTCCTTCCCTCCCTCCCTCCTCCCCACCTCTGACCTTTCATTGTGGAGGACAGGGGTGAAAACCACTTTCGGTGGGAAGAGAGATGAAGATATTGGAGCGGAAACTCAGAGAAGAGGATGGATTCAGGATATTTGGGTGGACAGAACTGAGGACAAGACAGTGGAATCTGTATGTGGCAGGAGGAGGAGTGGGGTACAGGGAGGAACCGAGGGCGACTTCTAGGTATTGTCTTGAGCACCATTTGCGATGCCATCTCTTGAGATGTAGAAGATGAGGGACAGAGAGGCTTCTTGAGGTTGGAATGGGAATGTGGAAGGTGGAATTCATCTGGTTTTTGACATATTAGGTTTGAGGTGTCTGTGAGGCTTCACTGGAGCTCAGGAGAGGTGGGCGTGGCAGTCCTCAGTGCACAGATGATGCTCGGAGCTGAGGGGGCGGGTGAGTGTAACTTGGAGAGGACTAAGGCTGGAGCGGGGCCCAATCACCTGCCGAAGAGTGAGAGTCAGCAAAGGGCACTGAGAGGGACAGCAGGGGCTAAGAGGAGAGCCAGAAAGAGTGGGGCTCGGAAAGCAAGGAAAAAAAGAGACGTTCAGGACAGGGAGTGAGCCGCTCCTGGAGAGGCAGGACTCAGGATGCTTGGAAACCCATGAGACTGGTAAGGTGAAGGTTGGCCATGGCCTTTGCGGGGCGAGTTTGGCGGAAAAGAGGATCACAGGGCTGGGGATTTAGCTCAAGTGGTACCACGCCAACCTTGGACACATAAGGGCCCGAGTTCGATCCCCAATACCACAAAAAAAAAAAAAAAAGAGGATCACAGCTGGGCGTGGTGGCTCACGCCTGTCATCCCAGCACTCGGGAGGCAGAGACAGGAGGATTGCTGAGTTCGAGGCTTGCCTGGGCTACATAGTGAGCTCAGGGCCAGCCTGAACTACAAAGCGAGACCCTGTCTCAAAAAAACAAAACAAAACAAAAAGAGGATCACAGTTGGGAAATAGTGGCATTCACTTTCTAAAATGCTACTTAAAGGAAGCTATGGGGAACAGTGTGGTAAAAAAGACTCACTCTCATTCATTCCTTCAACAAATATTCATTAGGCACCTACTGTGTGCTAGAAAGACAGCAGTGAGTAAAACTGACAAAGAAGTCCCTGCCCTCATGGACCTAATATTCCTGGAAGGGCAGATTCAAGAACCAAAATGGGCAGCGTATTAAATGCTAGTAAGTGCCACAGGGAAAATGGGCAGGGAAGGGCTGGGGCTTACTGAGGAGGTAGTGGTCGTGGTTATAGATGGGGGGGTCAGAAGAGGGTCAGTGAGGAAGTGAACCACCGAGGAGAAGAAGGAAGGAAATGGTCCCTATGGGTACCTGTAGATTCCAGGCAAAGGAGAGTTCGAGCAAGGGATGTCACAGGCATAGATGAGGACCGTGATCACTTCCATTCTTGTGTGTAAACTCAGAAAGGACATAAAACTTTGCTCTAGAGAAATGGCTTTTTAAAAAAAGTGTTCAACCTCCCCATGGTGGAGCTCAGTTTTGTCCGGTGTGAATTGGAATGACATTAGCATTCTGGCAAAAGACTTGGCACTGGATTTAACACAGAATAAGTACCCAGGGCATGTGTCTTCGTTTCCTTTCTGCCCTCCACTCAGACTCTTGCAATTTAAAAGCCAGTTGTTCCTTTTCACCCTGTACATGACTTTGTACTTTTAGATCAGGAGCCAATAGAATATATTGTGTTTGGGTGACTTCAGTTGACCTAACTTTAATATCTATCCTCTTCACTGTTAAATGACTTTATTAATGTACAGAAGATAAATCTATTCTCTTAACCTTTTAAAATAGAGGTGAAGGAATTTTATATACTATACCTAGAAAAAAAAAAAACATATCCACCAAAACAACGAAACTGAGTAAAGACAGAGCCTACAAATACTTCATTCTTGCTAAGGAGAAGTCATACATATGTATTTAACTGGGATAGACATTGAGACTCTATATATTTTTATCCATCAAGACAGGATAGTGTAGCCAAAGAGACATATTAATAGTTTTCACATGAAGCTCTAAGCTTTAAAATATTAATGGTGCAAACACAAAACTCACATATAAATTCTGAATTACTAAAACCAAGAGCAATAAAGTGTGTTAGGTCAACAAAAGCACATCATCTACAGGCTGTTTTCAGAGGTTAATAATGTGTTTAATCACTGGTTGGTAAAAGCTGTGGGGTTAGAAATTCTTTTGTACTAGTAAAGTTCTGAGCCCCAGAGCAGCCCGATGACAGCAGATCTTCACTAACAAGGGGCCAGGTGCAGTCATGTAGGACTGAAGGCAGAGGAGGCTGCTGGACCCTCAGACAATCCCACATGCTACTTAACAGTGGAGTCTTTTTACTCCTAAGACCTTTAGGAGTTCACTTTTTTTTTTTTTTAAGACAGGGTCTCACTTTGTAGTTCAGGCTGGCCCTGAGCTCACTATGTAGCCCAGGCAAGCCTGGAACTCAGCAATCCTCCTGCCTCTGCCTTCCGAATGCTGGGATGACAGGCGTGAGCCACCATGCCCAGCACCGTGGTATGTGGTATTGATTGCTGGTGGGCGTGAGTCTCCATACTCAGCATTGTATGTGGTTACCGGGATTGAACTCAGGACCTTGCGCTTGCGAGGCAGGTGCCAGAACCACTGAGCTAAATCTCCGGCCTAAGAGTTCACTTTTATCATCTTGGAGAACGCTTTTCTTCATGGTACAATATGTAAATTTTAAACAGTATGAAAACTGTTTAAATGGGGGATAGAATAGATTTCTCTTGTGTGTACTGATCAATTCATTTGATGACAGTGTTAAAGTTAGATCAGCTGAAGTTATTAAACCCAATGTATTCATTGGCATATGATCTAAAAATACAAAGTCATATGCAGAGGTGATCCTGCAGAATTCAGCAGGATCAGGAAGAGCAAGTTAGCTAATCAGACTCTCAAGAGATTGATGTATAAAACTATATTGTGAGTATATTAATTTAAATATGGACTAGAACAACTGCAGAGATGGGATTTCTAATTTGTTGATACTCTTTCCTATTAGAAAATCTATATGGGATCCAGATTGTGACAGAGGTAGTAGTAGTTCATATATTCATACCTTTGGTTTTTAATTGAACACTTACTATGTGCAAGGCCTTATGAGGAACCATTTCAGAATCCTCACATCATCAGTGAGGAAAATTGATACAGAGATGTCTTCTTCCTCTAAATACTAATGGAGATTTTTTAAATTGAATTCTTTATTGGTACATTTTATATACAGTTCACAATCACACTCAACATTGGGGAATTTGTACCCATATATGACATGATTAATTCTCAAAAATGAGAATGGAGGAGACTTTTATTGTGTCCCTACGAAGGCCCACTTTCAAACATGACAAAGGGATATTCCCACTTTACAGACGAAGACACTGAGACTCAGAGTAACTTGCCCAGGGTCGCATGCTGCTGAGACAGAGACTGCCTGATCTCCAGCCCTCGTCCCTTCCCTGCCTCCCCTCTGTCTCCTGACTTGAGGTTGGGGAGGGGGAATGATGTCTGGGTTGCCTCCCTCTCGCTAGTGCTCCTTGTCACATGCTTCCCGCTGGCTCCCTCCCACAGCCGTGGTGAAGAACCCGCCCAATAATCTGTGGATCATTGCCGCTGTCCTGGCGCCCATCGCCGTGGTCACAGTCATCATCATCATCATCACTGCCGTGCTCTGCAGGAAGAACAAGAACGATTTCAAGCCAGACACCATGATAAACCTGCCTCAGAGAGCAAAGGTACGTGAGAGTGGGGGTTGGGCGGGGACTCAGGCCTGCAGGCCTTTCGTGCTGGGCTTTGAGCCACACAGGCACCTTCAGGAACACTGATACTAGTCCTCTTTTGGAGGAGACTCTGTGTTTCATGATCAGAATATGCTAACCTATACCTGTTGTGTGCTCATCTTTGCCACATGCGCTCCCAAGAGGTTTGGCTGTAGCAACTCTGTCATCCTCACAGCCTCCTTTTGAGGAAGGGCATTCTGTTTCAGATGAAGAAACTGAGGCACAGAAAACTAGGACCCAGAGAGAAGTGAAAGAACCTTCGAGAGGGTATGCCTGGGTTTCCCCCTTTCACACACGGAAAGGGGCTCCTGCAAGGTCCTACGGTTTGTAAGTAGCAGAGGTCAGGGTAGAGTCAGGTCTGCGATGGTCAGAATGTTTGTTCCCTCTAAATCCTTATGATGAAATTCTAATCCCCCAAGGGATGGTATTGGGAGGTGGATCTTTGGGAGCTGCCAGGGCCCATGATGGACAAACTGCTGCTGCTTCCTGGTGGCCAGGAAGAAGAGAGAAAAAGGAGATTCCTGGAAGGGAGATCTGCTCTTCCAGGTCATGACCTGAGTGACCCGCCTCCTAACCAGGCCCATGTCCTAGCAGCACATTCAATCTTTGGTGAATTAATCCAGTGATAGATATAGGGCTCCATGATCCAATCATTCTCCAAAAGTCTCACCTCTGAACACTGAGACTTTCGGGGGAAAATCCTAGATCCAAACTGTAACAAGCCTTCACCAGAACCAACCACACTGGCTAGCACTTTGATCTTCGATTTGCAGATTCTAGAACTGTGAGAAGTGACTGTGTGTTGTTTGTAAACCCACCTGTCTATGGTATTTTGTGGTGGCAGCCCAGTCTGACCGTAAGGTCTGAGACTTGAAAGCAAGCCTCGTGTGGACACACTGACTACCATGTGTTCTGTGTTCTCCTAACTGGGGTGACATCTTCATTGGCCACCACGATGGCCAAGCTGCTGCCGAAATCCCTGGCTCCCCTGAAACCCGGTTTGCGCTGTATTCTCCCTCGGTCGCCCGCACATCTCTGCCCCATCCACCTCTGGCAACTGGCATGGCAGTGGACTGAGGAAACTCTAAAGGCTAATTTTCCAGTCACGTAGCCACCCTTGTGACATTCCCCAGGAGAAATACCCTGACTGTAATACTCAGTGTTTAAATAGTGTCTTACAATCTGCTGGGCTCTTCTCAATGTGTCACCTCGTTTGTTCCACACAGCAGCCCTGTGAGGCAGGTCACAGTCAGGGCAGGTTTTATTATCCTCATTTAACTGCCAAGAAACCAGAGAGAGAAACGTTAGGATTTTTCCAGAGTCACAAGTAACAGATTTACGCCTTGTGTGTTCTTTCTGCATTGAACTCTGGGTTTGGAGAGGAAGTGTCCCCTCCGAGCTCTGAACCTCTGACCTTCGTCTACCTGTGTAGAGATGAAGCAGCAAATGACTGTCCCACTTCATATGCCTGGGATGTGGAGACTGTCCTTCCAGGAATCACGCGTTCCTCCATGCCACCTGCGCCATCGCACCTCTTATGAGCAAAGGAAATTAAAGGATTGTGATTGTTTACGAACCTGCACACCTGTTGGGAAGCTGCAGCCTGATGAGACATTCTGTCTGCTGAAAAGCCAAATCCCAAAGAACGCTCTACTGCTTCTGTGGATGCGAAAGCATCTGTGTCTGAGACACAGCAGGATGTTGGTGGGAAGGGTACACTGGGACTTGCCAAGCAGAGAAAAGCAAAACTTCCAAGAAGGAACTATTAGCTTAGTCTGGTGAAAACACAGGGCTTTCAGACATCACAAGTGATTACCAGAGCCTCCCTGCATCTGAGTCCAGGAATGAGAGTGTACCGCACTGAGGGTGGATGTGGCGTCTCTGTTATTGATCAAACTAAAGTCTTGTTCTTTGGCCAAGATGAATTGGGCAACACAAGATTATAGTATGCCTTCGGGCTTGAAAGCTCTGTGGAGCTTGAACAGATGAGATGTTTGTGTTTCCAAAGCTCCCTTTGTGTGCCGACCCCATGCATTGTTCTTCTTGAGTATGTGGCTGACATTATAATTCAAGCAAATGGATGTCCAGAGAGCTGATTGCAGTCGCTTGTACGCGGGGCAGCTGGTGCTCCTCCCACTCATTGAGGCTGGGTGGGGCACTTTGCTATCCAAAGCCTTTTTGTCACAGAAACTAGAGAAGCAGTGGAACTAGCTATGTCTTGCTGCAGTTCTGCTGTTGCAAGCCAGGGACACTGCGGTGTCTGAGAGGGGAGAGAGCCAGCTGCATCACTTCTCCCGGAAGTGTGTGTGTGATCAGAATTCAGTGAATGCCACGGAACAAGACAGGGTGCAAAAGTCAGCCTTTGCCACCAACCCACAGAAGAGGCAGATGGCCCTGGGGACATCACTGCACCCATTAGAAGTCAGACTGCTGTAGCACAGAGTCCACAGGACCCCACTGAAACTCAGTAATATACTTAACACGCCAAGCAGAGGGGCTGACTGTGGTTTCCCAGAGTGTGGATCCCACACCAATCTTCAGAGACCAGGGACACCAACGAGCTCATTACCGTGGTTGTCAGATGGGCTGCTTGCTGGAAGAGCACTGACGCTGATAAATCCAGTGGGCCGAGCACCTTGGCTTTTGTTACCTCCTCTTCATAGTTCATTTCACTTTACTCTTAATCGCTGGATTGGCAGTCTTTTCCCCCTAGCTTTTCCCTTTATATAACGAAAGAGAACATGACTCCTTGCTTCCTTAGGAGAAAGTAGTCAGGGCCATAACCAGATGTAGGACAGCTTAGTGGGCCCGAACATCTGCTTGGGATGCTCCAGTCACCCCTTCAAGACCAGCTACCTGTCTCCTGTTCCTAATGTACAACCTGTAAGACCTCAGGAAAGTTACTTCACCTCTGAGTGCCTCAGTTTTACCTTGGTGGTATGGGGTGGTAACAATATTAATGGATAGATTCTTGTAATTATTAAGTGAGTGCATGTAAATTGCCATGTGGTATGCCTGGTATAAAATAAATATTAACATGAGAATTGGCTTTTAGTGTGACATGCTTTTTTTTCTTATAAGATGTTATATGTTTACCATCAAAATTATTGGAGATTATTTTAATTAATAATTTTATAAAACTCATTGAAATAACTGCGTATAGAGTCAGTAGTGTATGTTCAATGGACAGTTAATTCTAGGTAACTTTTTTTTAAATGGTACATTTTGTTGGTACATTATATATACACCTCATAATTACACCTCCAC
This sequence comes from Thryonomys swinderianus, assembly GCA_004025085.1. Taxonomy (NCBI): domain Eukaryota; kingdom Metazoa; phylum Chordata; class Mammalia; order Rodentia; family Thryonomyidae; genus Thryonomys; species Thryonomys swinderianus. The sequence continues at coordinate 13,035 of PVIC010001589.1, forward strand.
ATTGAGTATTTGTACCAGTATATGACATAATTTAATTCTCATTTTCCCCCTCCCCTACCACCCTACTTACCCCTGTATACACAAGCATTGTTTCCTTTTTAAACATTAATTTTTTTCTTTCTTCATTATTTACCCCTAAGTCACATTACCTTTTGAATATTTACTATTTCACAATATTAATCATGCATTCTAGAACACATTTATAACTTCAATTTCTCATATCAGAGAAAATACATATTTGCACATCTGTGACCTATTTATTTCACTTATGAGTATGTCCTGAAAGTATGTCCATTTGAATATAAATGATTCAATCTCATCATTTTTATGGCAGAGTAATACTCCATTTTATTAAAAAACACATTTTCTAGTGCTGGGCGTGGTGGCTCATGCCTGTAATCCCAGCCCTCAGGAGGCAGAGACAGGAGGATTGCTGAGTTTGCGGTGGCTTGCCTGGGCTGCATAGTGAGCTCAGGGCCAACCTGAACTACAAAGCAAGACCCTGTCTCAAACAAAACAAAACAAAAAAAACCCACATTTTCTTGTGGAGATAAAGGAACGCTTCTCCACTGTTGGTGGGAATCTAGACTAGTACAACCATTATGGAGATCAGTGTGAAGATTCCTCAAATTCTAGGTAACTTTTAAGCTGAGCGTTGAAAGAACATTACCTGGGAATCAAAGAAGTGAGGGATTAGTCCTCAGTGTTTCATGTTTTAGCTGTATAAAATGGAACAAATCACTGAACCTCTTTATCTTTTTTATTCTTGAAAATAATAGATCTTGATGTTTTCTCTGGTTATTTCGTGGGTCTGTTGTGAGGATGAAACGAGGTGTCAGAGTTTTGTGTGCTGTCACTACCAAACACACACAGAGGTTGTTATGATCATCACTAACAATGGCTACCTCTTCTGAGATTCCTTAATATCTTCTTTCTACACATTCATCATTCACTTTGTTACATAAACTATCCAGTGCATCAGTTCAACCCAGTATGAAGTGTAAGCAATCATATCAAGAGAGAATGGGGAGTGAGGGAAGATAGGACTGTAGCCAGCTTGTTCTTATCACTGAGTTCTTGGGAAGCCCTCATGATTGGAGGCTTTCAGTTCCTGGACCTGCTTGGAATCTCAGAACAAGAGGCCTTGTATAGAATGAAATGCCCAAACAACCAAAATGGTGACCACTGTAGGGAAGGAGAGGGCCGTGGAATGAATCCTCAAACAGTGGCTAGGTGTCCTGGCACTGGCTCCATCATACAACAGTTGTGGATTCCAGATAAGTCCCTTAACTCCTCCAAACCCCAGTTTCTTCATCTGTAAAATGGAGACTCATATCTTACTTACCTTTTTGAACTATATCAAGGGTTCAGTGACTAAATTATTAATATGTTTACAACTGTACTAGTAATGTTGAATGGGGCTGAAACTGTGAGCTCCTTGAAGGTGAGGGACTACTTATTACTTATCTCCAGTATTGTTGGAACAAAATTGAATAGGATAATAGGGAGTTTGGTTGTGAAGCAGAAAAGGAATCAACGGGAGATGAAGCTGGGAAGATGGGTTCAGCCAATTGCCAAAGAGTTTGGGTGCTATGAAATGAAATGCTCTTTATGAGGCAATGTAGTACGAGCAAATGTGTTTTAAAGGAGATGACCTTGGAAGGTTCTCCAGGATGGGCCCTAGAGCTAAATAGAGGCAATAAGACAGAAACAGGAGATAGTGAATTGTGCACTGGGAGAAAAAAGAGCTTCTAGAACATTCCAGAAATTGGATCTACTTTGTGAGCAATTGATTGTGGGAAAAGCAGTAATATTCAGTGTTCTAGGCACTTCACCGAGGCAACAAAGGCTCCATTCTGATTTTTATGTAGCACCAAGGAAGGGAAGAGAAAAGAAGAAACACTGTTCTCCCTTAGCAAATACTGTTTCAGAAATTCAGCCCCAGGTTAGAGTGTGTGCCTCTGAGAAGGAGAGATGGCCACACTTGTTAAAGTGAGTTTCCCAGGGAATTAGGAGGAACCATCCATGGCAAAGCTACAGGCAACTTCAAGTAAAGAAGCTTTGCTGGATTTGGCAATAAAACTGTACCTTGCTTTGGGAGCCAGTATATTTGACAGGTTGGGGTACAGTGCTAACCTATGGATTGCTAAGTCAGGCCAGAGAATCCCTACTTTGCTTCATAGCCAGGTCAATGCTGAAGGAGGAGCTTTGATCATGTCAAGTTCTGGTAGACATGAATGTTAGAGTCCTCTGAACTGTAGAAGTTGAATTTCATCTTCAGATTTTCTTGAGAAACTGTCTACTTCACCTGCATTGTGATTTAGTAGGAAGGTAAAGTCATAGCTAACACTGACTGAGCACCTACGTGCCAGTCACTTCACTCAACTCTAAATTGAATCCCTTAATCTTCATAGCATCACCTTAAGTGTGGTCAGATATTCCTTTCACACACATAAACACATTATCCTGTTCACATTATTAGTATCTCCATTTTACAGATGCAGAAACTGATGTCAGAGAATGTAGTCACATATCAGAGGTCAGGGCTATGAGTGGTAAAGTCAGAGCTTGAAGCCGGGCAGTCCGGTTTCAGACCTGCTGCTTTTACCACCCCACTTCTTGCCTCAGCTCTGTTTTGGGCTGTGAGGCAGAATACAGACACTCCCAGGAACTGTTTAAACATGCTTCTTGGCTCTTCACTACTGTACTATTAGGTATCTGTTGGATTTAACTCACAGCTGCCTTATTCACTTGGGATTTCAGTCACCATACAATAAAAGCCTTCCTAATTCCCCAGGAATAAATTACAGGAGGGCCAGCCTGTTAAAGAGAGGTCTGGATGAAAGAGCGATTTCCTAAACTCTGTGTCACTATCGTGATTGAGTTGCATCACCTATGTTAATACGTATCCCTCTTTTCAGATCTGCCCTTCCCTTTAATACTCAAAGGTGGTGGAAGTTAAGTGCATAAGAGTGTCTTCACTTTTCAGATGAGAAAAATTGATGTTCAGAATTCAAGTGACTTGGCAAAGTCACACAAATGCTATTATCCATAAAGCTATATGTAAGTAGAATTCAAGAGCAACCAGATATTTCCAGGCAGGGCATGATATAGAGACTGTTATAGCTTGATATATCAATTAGCAGTTGTTTCTAATTAGCAGTCCACAAAAGAACTGATTCCCACACACCTATTTGTATCCTGTTTGTACTCTTTGTTTTTCTGAGGAAGTTTTGTCTATGGAGATTCACTACCTGAGTGGAATTAACACAGATCCTGATTTTGCCAGACAGAATGTTGGTACAGATTTGAGTTTGCTCTTGCTTGTCAGAAACCCGTCTGCTGCTGTACCATGTGTTTCGTTTCCTCTTAGAACCATCATTGGAGACATTTCTCTAGAAAGTTAACTGTGAATCTACTTCATCTTTGCAGCCCGTGCAAGGCTTTGACTATGCCAAGCAACACCTGGGCCAGCAAGGGGCAGATGAGGAAGTCATCCCAGTGACTCAGGAGACCGTGGTCCTCCCCCTGCCAGTTAGAGATGCTCCTCTGGAGAGGGATGTCGCCCAGGATGGGAGTACTATCAAGACGGCCAAGTCCACTGAAACCAGAAAGAGGTAGGCTGGGGCTGACTTCTGCCTCCCTGTCAGCAAGAGAAATCATCAATGGTGGGGACAGTTGTGGCCTCACGTGGGTTACCCAGTTCCCTTAAAAATGTCTGCTTTGTGATCATTTTGAATCCTGAAAAGAGCACTAAGTGAATTACAAGGCTCTCAATCTGCTGGGCCACCCTTGGTGAGGCTTTATGTCACTGATTAGCCACCATCTCAGAAATGTGGCTCCTGTATTCATACTAGCAAATCTGGCTCCAATGTCACATGTATATTTTTAAAGTCTGCTAAAAGCAGTGCCTCTCATTCAGGGTAGTTGGAATTTATCTGGCACTTTCTCAGTAAAGTTTCTGATTCTGGAGAAAACCATTTATTGTGTTTTTCCCATGAACAGAGCACTGTGATGGGCACTAGGAGGACTATAAAAATATGGGAGATCGATTGCTGATCCATGGATCTCACATTGGAGGAGACAGATAAACAATGGAATACCAAGTGTGACAATGTGTGCATGCCCACGTGGGGTCTAAGTGCTGCTGTAGAGAGAGGAGGGGGACTTCACGGTACCCAGGGGGACATCGGAGCTGGTTGTTTTAACTGAGTCTTGAAGGGCAGGGTCTGTGTGGGCAGGAAAAGATAAAAGCATCCATCTGAAAGAGCAGGGAAAGAAGAAGACAGCGAGTTTCTGGAGTTTGAAGCTCACAATGGTCAGAATATAGTGGAGGATAAAACAAGAGGATGGGTTCAAACTGTAGACCACCAGGCTAAGGAGACCTCCAGGCAGTGAGAAGCCCCTGAAGTTCTTTGGGGAGACAGTGACATCCAGCCTGTATTTTAAAAGGATGACTCTCACAGCCATGTGGATGATAGATGGGAGAAGTTAGGGTAGAGACTCAGTGCAAACATTTCTCAGTAGCCTTGTAAAGAGGTGATGCACCCCGTAGGTCCTGTAGGCTGAAGAACCAGCGTCCATCACCCACCTCTCCTACCTGGACTGAGGCCACTATGGAGGTTGGAAAAGCCCCGTCATTTCTGTGTCATTCCTTTTTGCCTCCCTTTATCTAACAAGTATGTATTACTACACTTTGCTGTTTGCCAGACACTGGAGGTACCGCAGGTCGTTTTTTTTTTTTTTTTTTCTTTTTGGAGACAGGGTCTTGCTTTGTAGTTCAGGCTGGGCCTGAGCTCACTATGGTGCCCAGACAAGCCACCACGAACTCAGCAATCCTCCTGTCTCTGCCTCCCAAGTGCTGGGATTACAGGCGTGAGCCACCACGCCCAGCATTATATGTGGTAACTGGGGATCGAACTCAGGTCCTTACGCTTGCGAGGCAGGCGCCGGAACCACTGAGCTAACCCTCCGGCCCCGCAGGTCGTTTTTTAAGGAGAGATAGATTAAAAAATAACAAAACAGATGACATCTATTTATTTCTAGGTTAAATGGTAAAGAATACAAAGAAGGAAATACACATGGTAATGGGACAGAGAAACTGAAGAGGAGCATAGTGCTATTTTAGACGGGCTGACTTGATAGCCTTGTATGGAGTGGCCCGTGTCACTGAGGCCTCTTTCCATCTGGCTTGTTATCCTGCAGTAGGCTAGTTCCAAAGGCAACAAGAAAATTTTGCACCCAAATACAGACATTTCCAAACTTTCTTTTTGTATCCTGCTTTGTTATGTGGTCAAGTTCAGGGAAAGTATGAGAGAAGAATCCCCCAAAGCTTGGTGACAGAGATAGGAACAAATTGGGACTATTACCGGAATGGTCCCTGTGGCAGGGGCGGGCCTGAGCAAAGCAGAGATGAAATGTACAGAGAGGCAACAGATGATTGATCTGAGTTGATTTGCAAATAGTATTATCTACAGCAATTATTCTCATTATGATCTTCGCAAGATATAGTGAAAGCATACTGACTTTATCCCCTATTTAGAAGATACTGAAGATAACTAGAATTGGGATATTAACATAGGACTTCCAGGAAGAATAAAAATTCTTTTCCATCTATTGGAGTTGAGTAAATAGTGTAAAGATTAAATTTTAAAAATCATATCACAAGTTTTGATTCTTGGATTACCAAATAGTGACTTTTGCTTTGGAGTTCAATTATTTACTCCAAATTTTTAAAAGAAATATTAGCTTATGAAACAACAGATAAAGGAAACGTGTATTCTGCTGTATGGTTTCTACATTTGCTCCATTGTTTTTTTTGGTTTTTTTTTGCTTTTTTGGAGACAGGGTCTCACTTTGTAGTTCAGGCTGGCCCTGAGCTCACAGGTAAGCCGCCGCGAACTCAGCAATCCTCTTGTCTCTGCCTCCCGAGTGCTGGGATTACAGGCGTGAGCCACCACGCCCAGCATTATATGTGGTAACCGGGGATCGAACTCAGGTCCTTGCGCTTGCAAGGCAGGCGCCGGAACCACTGAGCTAACCCTCCGGCCCCTTGCTCCATTGTTTGATCATAAAAGTGTAATTTTAGCCAGGCATGGTGGCTTATACCTGTAATCCCAGCACTAGGGAGGCAAAGGCAGGAAGATTGCTGAGTTCAAGGCTTGCTGGGTCTACCTAGTGAGCTCAGGGCCAGCCTGAACTACAAAGCGAGACCCTGTCTCAAAAAAAAAAAATGTAATTTTATAGGGGCCAGCTCTATCATTGCCCAGACTGTGGGTGGAAACCTCATCTGTGTTCAAGTTAGCTGATCAGGGGAGTCTCAGATCATTAGAGAAGATCTCAAATGCCAACTCCAAGGGCAAAGCTGCCATGAATCATGTTTCTGGCTTCTTCATCTTTCTATATCAGTGTCCTCATTCCATCTAGATATGGGCTACAGGACCCCCGTGCAAGATGGGTCTGTCAGATGACCCAAAAGTTTGTAAAATGAAAATAAGAGAAACCAATTACTTGATAGTTATGAGCATGTTTCTATTTTTTAAAAAAGAATTTCAAATTGAAATCTGAAGATGTAGCAACTCCCACACAGCCTGATGCATGTTGTAGGTCCTTTTCCTCCAGTATTGGGAATGCTATTGTGTTAGTCTGTGGCTGAACCTGATGGGCTACTGTGGAGAATCAACCTCATAGGACTTAGTGGTGATAGTTGTTCAGTAGCTGATTAGTCCCTAGCCCAAAGACTATCCTTCCAGGTTCTCTAGTCTCAGAATGGGAACCATTAAGTTCAATAACATAAAACTGGGGCCGGGGGTTTAGCTCAGTGGTTCCAGCACCTGCCTAGCAAGTGCAAGGTCCCGAGTTCAGTCCCAGATAACCACATACAACAATATTGGGCATGGTGACTCACACCCACCAGCAGTCAGTACCATATACCACAATGCTGAGTGTGGAGGCTCACGCCTGTAATCCCAGCCCTTAGGAGGCAGAGGCAGGAGGATTGCTGAGTTCGAGGCTTGCCTGGGCTACATAGTGAGCTGAGGGCCAGCCTGAACTAAAAACAAAACAAAACAGATAAAACTGAACTCTCACAGGTGACATGTTTTTGTTTTCAAAAATACTTTTATGTAAGTTCTCACACACACACACACACACATACACATAACACATGCAGACTCTTAATCTTTGGTTTTGATTAGGAGTTTAGAGTTAATGACTCTACAAGCTAATGCAAAAAACTGTGTTGGGTTTTCTCTGTAGAAGTTTTTTCCATTGACATTTTTCCTTGAAGTGAGAGGAACAGTCAAAATTGTTTCAGGATCAAATGACGGAAAGGCTCTTAAAATCCTATGAAAATAATTAAGTAATTTGCAAGTGTAAAATAGTTTACAAAAAGCCTTTCTCTTTCTTGGCCCCCCACAATAACTAAATGAAAGCCTTCTAGTCCAGTAAAGCCAACTGGAAGAGGAGGTTCTAGTAACCATGAGATTCTAAAAACAAACCAGGGGTGTATGTCTTCTCTGTGTGTGTGTATTTATACACCCCACACTCAGCAATCAAATAGCCTTTGGGTGAATAAATAATATATATTCATCAATTGATGTCCAATCCATATTTCCCAGACTACATTTGCCAGACTACTAGTTTTATAGGATATTGTAAAAATTTTATGGTAAAAAAGATTTATGACCACATAAATTATGAAATACCAGATTTAATGAAACAAAATGAATCTATGACAGAACCAGTCAGAGCCTTTGATATGCCCATGTGCCTTAGGAATCTCCAAAGAATGAACAGAGTAAACATTTCCCAGACTTCATGTGTAGAAATTTGGCTCTAGCCCTCCCAGAATGCTGTTGCACATGCTGCTTTGTCCTGGCACGCCCGAGCCTTCTCACTGTTGGTGTGCACTGACCTGCACAGGAGTGAAATTCCAGGCTCCTAGGGGAGGGGAAGGAGCAGGAAGGTGCATCTGCAAGGACTCACAGCTCCCTCCTAGCAAGCTGCTTGCCTCCCAGTTCAGGTATCCCTTCCAGTGAGTTTTCTGCTGCGGGGTCTCAGTGCCTATATGTGCAAAATGTGGACAGTTGGTACTAAATGAGAAGCCTCTGGTTATCTGCCTCCTGAGAGCTTTCCACAAAGGCAGGTGGTTGGTCTCTGCGCTCAGTCTTCGTCCAGGATGGTGTGAGCTGAGGCCCATGAGAACGCACGTCTCAGGGCTCTGGAGAGCCCACTCTCTGCACAGCTGCACAAGGCCAGTCCAGCCCCGAGTGAAAGGAAGAAGGCCCTGTAGCCCAACCTCCTCTGGGGTCCCTGTTGGGACCAGCAGACAGAGTATTCTGGGGCACGGATGGAGCGGGAGCCCTGGCTCTAATCCCACTGCTCAGTTGTGCTCTGGATGACACACTTCATCTCTGCAAGCTTCATACCCATCACTTAGTGACTGAGACTGACTGTTACAAAATGAGGGGAGCATCCCACGGATGCACAGCTAGTTTGGGGACACCCAGCACATGGTGGGTGCTCCTAGTGGGACTCTGAGCACGCAGTGGAGGTTAGTTTCTGCTGACCCGAATGCATGGCACGTGCGAAGTAGCTCCTAAACTTTAGGACCTAAAGGAACAAATGGCTCAAACTGGCTGTTTCACAGCGTAGGTGATTTCCAGTTACAGCACTGTGTGTGTCTGTGTGTTATACGTGATTGACAGAGCGAAGGCCCCAGAGTAGGGTGACCTAATCTTTAGTAGGCAAGGTCTGTGGCAGGAAGAGAATAGTTACAGAGGACCGTGGCTTATACACGTCTGAAGAGGCCCTTGTGATTGAGACATTCAGCATGCAGCAGGACGTGTGTTGAAAGGAGAGCATGCTGCATAAACCCTGTCGCCCGGTTTCCATGGTCACTGGGTGTTAATGAAACTGAGAGGGGCCTCCGGGCTGCGCTCAGTAAACTTGTCTGCAGAGCCAGCAGAGCCCAGGAAACAGTCCTGCACAGTCAGCTGCCTCACCCTTGTGGCGGCAGCATGGGTGGGCTTGGTTTTCTTCTTTTCGTGTATCATTTCTTCTTTGCCAGTAGAACCAAAAAGAAAAGCTGCCGACATAAATCGTGCAAATAAAATAACCTTGAGAGGTGGCTGTTCTGGCTGAAACTTACCATCTTCCCTGTTGCTATGGTTACTCCAGCAGGTCGCCCAGTGAGAATGGCTCTGTCATCAGCAACGAATCAGGGAAGCCCAGCTCAGGGAGGCGCTCACCCCAGAACGTAATGGCACAGCAGAAAGTGACAAAGGAGGAGGCAAGGAAGAGAAATGGTGAGAAGCCCGTCCCGTAGGTGCTGGCACACTCAAGCATCACTTGCACCCCAGCCCTTCCCTCTCTCCTGCCCACAAGGGCCAGAGCCTGTTAGATGATCGCTTTAACCCTTTCTCTGACTTTTTCTGCCACACCCGCGTTGCTCCTGTTCCTGAAGAACTGTGCAGCCCTTTAGAAAAGCCGTTTAAAACAGAGTGACATTTGCTTAGAGATTTGTCTCATCTTGAGCGAATGGATGTGATCTCTGACGCCAGGTGTGCAAAGCCAGCTTGTGTCCAAAATGCTGGCTATTTTTGAAGTTTCTTTCAATTTCTTACCCTGATGCCACGGATGAGTTTCAGGGGTTCAGTCTGTCCCAGTAAGTCTAGATAGGGCCAGTCTAACGCTCGGGTCCCTATTGGGACTAGCAAACAGAGTATTCTGGGGCATGGATGGAGCGAGAGCCCTGGCTCTAATCCCACTGCTCAGGTGTGCTCTGGATGACACACTTCACCTCTGCAAGCTTCACACTCCTCACTTAGTGACTGAGACTGACTGTCACCAAATGAGGGAAGCATCCCACGGAGGAAAAAGCAATAGATTTGGTAATAAAAAAGCAGCCCTAGGCTTCATTCTCTTAGGAAAGGTAACTGTTTCATCTCTGTCACACACAGATTATTTTCTTCCCTTATATGTGTTAGTGCTTGGGGCTTATGTCTAAGTGTTTTGAGCTCCCTTACTTGTATGGCACCATCTGTAGAGTGCGTCTGTGGAACATCATTGCGCTGTCTTGCTGTCCTCCTGACCTCGCCTCAGTTCTGACCCTTACCCCCTTGTAGTCCTTCTCCATGAGACTGGTTCAGTGGGGCCCAGAACTTAAGGACCCAGCACTGCTGATTTCACATCAGGGAAAATTCCTTCTGAATTCCAGAGGGTTGCGTGTGGAGCCCTATAGAAGTGCTAGGTGAACAGGTAAACATCTGCTTATCTGGGCTTCCCTTTTAAAGGGATTTGATGAAATGGAAGGCAGATCTCTCCTTGAAGTTAGTGCCAAAGTAATCTTTTGTTTTCAAATGTCACCTACCTATTTCTTTCTTCTGTCCAAAAGAGAAACAGAATATAGAGAGAAAGGACGAAAGAAGTAGATTTTCATTCTCTGGAGGAAATACAGTCCCCATTTCCAGCCATTACATAAAGCCCTTGTTCAATTCTCATGCCTGTTTGATCTTGAATTTTTCTTCCCTTGAATCTGTGTGCTCTGGAAGACAGAGGGTGCTTTCTGCATCAGAATTAGGGTGCAATTTGTGGAATTTTCCTAAAATATCTGCCCTGTGTGGGACCACCAGAAATCCTACCATTTGTCTGCCAGGGAAGCACGTGAGGAAAATTCCAGAGTCAGAGGAGCTGTGAGCACAGGAAGAGGACTTGGGTTTAGCAACGTTCTTCCCAAGGCAAGTTGCTAAGAGATATGGGTAGAGAGAGCGAAGCGACCGCACAGAGAGTAAACATTGAAGCCATACAGGAGGGTTGTTTTAATAAAGTACAGTCAGCCTCCCATGTCCAAGGGTTCTGGAACCAATGGCCAATTGAAAATACTGGAAAAAATTACGTCTATCCTGAACATGTACCAACCTTTTTTCCTTGTCATTACTTGTCATTACTCAAGCCAATAACAACTGTTTATGTAGTATTAATATTGTACTAAGTGTTACGAGTCCTCTGGAGATGGCTTAAAGTATGAGAGGGTTGCGCAGTTACTTATAAATACTATGCCATTTATGTCCAGAACTTGAACAGCCACAGATGTGGGTATCTGTGGTCATTTTGTAACCAATTCCCTATGGATTCTGAGGAGCGCTATGCTGCATGGTTCCTGGCCTCCTCATCAAGATGGCGAAACAACTCAGTTCTGCCTCCTCCCCTCCCCCTCCCTCTTTTTTCTTCTCTCCCTTCTTTCCTTTCTTTAGACACTTTCTGGAAATTTATAAAGTCAAAAGTCACTCACTCCCCACCCGAGACTTCAAATGACTCTGAATAACTCAGCGTGTGTTTTCTGAGCTTGTTGTTATATGTGTGGACACCCATCCACACACATCTTTATGTTTCATCATTTTCGTTTTCTTTTATAAAATGGAACCAAGGTGTTGCTATGTGCTCCTCCGCCGGTCAACAGATGTCTGCAGTGTGACGCTTCCCCCCGCTCCCCGTGCTCAGCCTAGAGAGTAGGCAGGTTCCGACCCCGTTGGTGAAACTCTTCCCTGCTGTACCTGTCTCTGCCGACCATTGTGGCTGTCCTGTTTGTCCTCCCTCTCCTAGCCTTCTTATTTTAAGTCACTCTAATTACTTAAATATCGGGTTCAGTGATAATGACAGACAGGTTCGTGAATAAAACGCAATTGCTCTTCCAGGCGGAAGTTTTCATTGGCTTATTAAGAAGCCATCTTTCCCAGACTTAAAGCGCTTCTTTGGTTGCATTTTATTTTAGCCAACACACAGTGAATTTCCAAGGTTGGTCACTTCTGTTTTACCCCAGGTTTCTGTTCAGTGAGGTTTTAGGTTTGGAATTTTCAACTAGAAACGATAGGACCAGCTTGCTCTATGTAAAACTTAATAGACACATCAGAATTCTAAAATAAGTCTCTATGAGACCCACACTTGTCCTTTTTAATCAGAAGATCACCCCTTTTTAATACTAGGTGAGAGTTAATCAATAATCGGAAGATGAACTGAAGCAAGAAGGGGGAGGGAAGTAGAAAGAAAATAATATTGACTGGGGTTGAGGAAAAATCAGAAAGGTCTATTGCCATCCCCTGGCTGGCCTGAAAAAAGTAGGAAATACTTCTGTTGGGTGTGACCTCCTGCTGCTGTCAGATGTTCATTTTGCTTTATGGTTTAGTGTCTGTCCCGAGGTTCAGGTGACTAACATTAGCTAATAATGTTAACATACTAGCCTGCAATTCTAAACTGATTTCTGTTTTCCACCAGCTTTGTTGCACCTGTAGCTTCTAATCTTTTTTTTTTTTTCTTGAGACAGGGTCTCGCTTTGTAGTTCACGCTGGCCCTGAGCTCACTATGTAGCCCAGGCAAACCTCGAACTCAGCAATCCTCCTGTCTCTGCCTCCCAAGTGCTGGGATTACAGACGTGAGCCACCATGCCTAGCTTTTTTTTTTTTTTTTTAATACAAGGTCTTGCTTTGTAGTTCAGGCTGGCCCTGAGCTCACTATGTAGCCCAGGCAAGCCTTGAACTCACAGCAATCCTCTTGCCAATGCCTCCCGAGTGCTGGAATTACAGGCAATTACAACCATGCCTGGCATTGGGTTGTGTGTTACTGATTGCTGATGGGCGTGAGTCACCACACGTGTGGTGTGTGGTCATCAGGGATCAAACTCTGGACCTTGCGCTTGCTGGAACCACTGAGCTAAATCCCCAGTGCAAGTAGCTCCTAATCTTAACTTTTTATGAAAATAGAAACTTTAAAAGAAAAAGACCCTGACCTGCTAGCAACATTGGCAGGTCCTTATAGCTTAATGCACTCATTAGCTACTGGAGCTTCAGGGCCATTTCAGATTCTATATCATGGAAATGTTTAAATACAAGTAGGATACTTAGATATGACAGCTGGGATTTTGAAAGCAAAAACAGTTTGATGTTGCCGGGCGTGGTGGCTCACGCCTATAATCCCAGCACTCGGGAGGCAGAGACAGGAGGATTGCTGAGTTCGAAGCTTCCCTAGGCTACATAGTGAGCTCAGAGCCAGCCTGAACTACAAAATGAAACCCTGTCTCAAAAAAAAAAAAAAAAACTGTTTGATGTCTGTCTCAACCAAATATAGACATTTGAACTTCTGAGCCAAACTCATTGTCACCTTTGAAAACATGTTTTTCCAGTAAAGTTAAAAGTAAACTCAAGATCAGAGTATATATATATAGAGAGAGAGATGTAGAGAATAATGATATTTTTTACTATTTAAGTCATTTAAGAATAAAACAGTGTCCCTAAACCCATTAAGTGTCACTCAGAAATTTCACTGAACTAAGGACTCAGGATCTAACCAGACCTTGTATCCTGATGCTCATGGAGGATGAGGCAAGAGAAGAGCAAGAATTAGAGTTTCAAGGATGAATTATCACTTCCTTGGCAGGGGTCTCAAGGAATAGGCTAGGATGAAGACATAAAGGAAGAATCTTTAATGATACTAGATCAGGAATACAGTTTCAGCTTTCATTTGTTCTTTGCTCAACCAGTGAAATGAAGATTCACTTTTATAATTTTATTTTGAACTGTATATATTCACAGGATACAATGTGACTTTGAATCATTATATGTATACATGTAGAATGATCCATTCATAGCGATTAGCATATCAACTAACACCAGATGCTTGTTGTAGGTGATGTATCTTTGAACTTCAACAGACATTTTAGAAAGAAAGAACACAAGTTATTTCAGAGCATTTTTTGGTTCCCATGAGAGAGCTCTTTCCATGTCAATTTAAACACAAAGAAAGGAAATTTCTTCTTCCAACCTGATTTACTGAAATGAAAACCAATAATGTAAATAAGGCCCAGTGAGAAGCAAATAAACCACAAGTTAAAAGAAATGTGTGTGTGATATGTTAGTATCTACCTACTTCAGTTTTACTGTGGCCCTTGCCTTTGGCACCCCAGCATTTTAGTTCAGGGAATAATTATGCATTAAAATTCCTTATGAGTGGGCTGGAGGGTTAGCTCAGTGGTTCTGGCGCCTGCCTCGCAAGCGCAAGGTCCTGAGTTCGATTCCCGTAAACCACATAAAGTGCTGGGCATGGAGACTCACGCCCACCAGCAATCAATACCACATACCACAGTGCTGGGCATGGTGGCTCACGCCTGTATTCCCAGCACTCGGGAGGCAGAGACAGGTGGATTGCTGAGTTCCAGGCTTGCCTGGGCTACATAGTGAGCTCAGGGCCAGGCCAGCCTGAACTACAAAGCGAGACCCTGTCTCAAAAAAAAAAAAAATTCCTTATGAGGGGCTGGAGATTTAGCTCAGTGGTTCCAGTGCCTGCCTTGCAAGTGCAAGGCCCTGAGTTCGATGCCAGTAAACACATACAGTGCTGGGCGTGGTGACTCACGCCCACCAGCCATCAATACCACATACCACAGTGCCAGGCATGGTGGCTCACGCCTATAATCCCAGCACTTGGGAGACAGAGACAGGAGGATGGCTGAGTTCGAGGCTTGCCTGAGCTACATAGTGAGCTGAGGTCCAGCCTGAACTACAAAGCGAGACCCTGTCTCAAAAAAAAAAGAAAAAAGACACTGCATTAAACATAAATACATCACAATGTTATGAGTACCTTAGGTTCATAAGGAATTTTTTTTTTTTTGAGACAGGGTCTCACTTTATAGTTCAGGCTGGCCTGAGCTCACTATGTAGCCCAGGCAAGCCTCAAACTCAGCAATCCTCCTGCCTCTGCCTCCAGAGTGCTGGGATTACAGGCATGAGCCACCACACCCAGCTAATGCAGTGTCTTTTAATGTATTTTTCCACAGAGTCTTTTGGGGTGAATTTTTTTCTTCACAAAAAACCTAGGAGAATCATTATGTAAATCAGAATGTGCTTTTTTTTTTTTAAATTTATCCCATTAGAGTTACACTGCTCACATAACCCTGCCCACAAGGAGAGGGGTGAGAGTGTCACAACCCAGAAGCAATAAAAATGCTCAGTGCTGTCTCTCCACCTTGAATAGTTTAGTGACGGCGTGGCTTTACCTTCTACCTGGTACCTGGTCTGCCAGTGCTAACAAGATCTCTTTTTCCAAGCCAGGAGAGGAGAGTCACTCTTCCCTCCCTCACATATGTATTAATTGAGTCTCCTGAAGGCTCCCTGTGAGACGCTGTGAAAGGGAATCAGCATCAGCTTTTGAAAACATGGTCAAGAGCAGAGTTGATAGTCAAGGGGCAGAGATGAGGACAGACTCTGAATTGGTACAATAAATCAGTGGAGAGAAGAGCCTGGAAGATAATATAGCACAATGATGATAGGATCATTGTAAATTGGTGTTTAGGGAAAAGTCTTCCAAGAGGATCTGGGCATGTAAAGATCTACAGAAACAGCATTCTGAGCTGAAGAAACAGCTAGTGCAAAACTTCTGAGCTGGGAACATGTAGTGGATCAGAGAGAATAAGGGGAGAAACAGGAGATGGGCTCAGCAAGGGGCTAGCACTGGCTCCTCCAGGGCCTTATAGGAGTCAGAGGAACTTGCAGCGGGCTCTGATTGGATAGGTGGTGTGATCTGGTTCCCCTCTAGGGAACATCGCCCTTCCTGGCTGCCGAGGGAAGTGTGCTCTAGGGATAAGGAGACAGGTGTGGAGGCGCTGAGGTGGGCCCTTGTTTAGAAGGTAAATAGGTTATTCATTGCTATGTCACAGATTAGCCCTCTACCTAACAACCCGAAATGATCGTCTGCATTTATTATCTCACATAATGTCTGTGGGGCAGGAATTGAGAAATCGTTTAGCTGGATGAGTCTAGCTCAGGATTTCCCATGAGGTCACAGTAAAGACGCTGGCCTGGAATGCGGTCACCTAAAAGTCTTGGGGAGGCCTGAAGGTGGCTGGCTCACGTGGCTGTGGGCAGGAGGAATCAGCTGATGGCCACTTAGACCTGGACCTCAGAAACTTTTCCGCAGAGCCCCTTGGGTGTTCTCATAACATGGCAGCTGGCTGTTCCCTGGGTAAGTGATCCAAGAGAGACTAAGGTAGAAACAATCTTTATAAAAAAATATACATCCAAGCCTCAGACGCAGCACAGTGTTGTTTCCCCCAGTTTCTTCTTGGTTTCACATTCATTGGTGAGTAGGAGTAGCAGGAGGTGATAATTATTGGAAGTCACCTGGAAACTCTCCAGTTACCTTAGATGGCTTTTACTGTAGTTGTCCAGGTGGGAGATAATGACAATGGACAGGTGTGAGTTGCTCAGCAAAACTGCCCTCTAAAATTATGTATGTATCTAGTAACATGTCTGAGTAGAGATTTCTCTGTCATCACCTTCTTGGTGGCCTGCTATTTGCAAACCAGAGCCCAAAATTTTAAAAAAATGTATAATAATTATAACACATGATTAGACTCTGAAGCATCTTAGCTACATTGTAAAATAACAACATACCTGGTTAGTTTGACAGATCTTCTGTGATTAAGGTAAGCAGCAAAATGATATAAACTATGTGTTTTTCAATAATTTAAGTAACATCCCAATTTCTTGAGCAGACAGGGAGAAAGATGAATGTACTTCTATTACACTCATGTTTTATATAATACCTATTTGCTCCTAAATTGTCTACTGGGTTAGTTACTTGAGTAGGCTTAATTTATCTCTTGCCAAGCTATACTCAGTGCACAGTCGCTCCTACAGTTATTTCATGGGAATATGGTTTAAGAACAAATAAATCAACAAGATACCAGTGGCCCTGGAATTTTTGCCAGCTCACTTATGGAAGCACAAAGCTGACTGGTGTCTTTTTGTTGTTATCACAGCAGAGTGATCTGTTCGATAGGGGAATTAATTTAACAAAGTGTGGGTGGAAATCAGTCTATTTAATTAGGGGATGCACCTGTAACTTCACATTAGTTTCTCTGGCAAGTTATTTCATAGCTTGCTTTTTTAAAAAACAAAGGAAAGAAACCAAAGCCTAAATCATTGGAGAAAGAGTCTTCAGGAAAAAAAAAGAAAGGAGACGTGGCCACATTGAACTTCGTGCAAAACTCAATAGCTTTGGTGGCAAGGACTGGACTGAATGCCATCGCTCTGGCAGTGATCAGATTTTTAAAATAGTTAAAAGGTGTGGCCGAATTTACTGTTCTCATATCTAAAAATATAGAGAATAAACTTACTTTTTTTTTTTTTAAACGTGATTTGTCACAGATTTGAGGTGGGTTTTGTTGCTTAACTTCAAATATTCAAAATCTTTTCCTCTCCCCTGTTAGCACAATGGCAGGATAGGTAGTATAGATCTTTAATTTAAATGAAAAGCCTAAATAGCAGGGACTGCTTGGCACAGAACCAGACGCTATTGTCTCTGAGGTGATCTTGAGTAAAGTGATGTCCTTCGGCGGCAGCGAGCCTCCCCTCTGCTGTCCCTGCA
This sequence comes from Thryonomys swinderianus, assembly GCA_004025085.1. Taxonomy (NCBI): domain Eukaryota; kingdom Metazoa; phylum Chordata; class Mammalia; order Rodentia; family Thryonomyidae; genus Thryonomys; species Thryonomys swinderianus. Next base: position 30,450 of record PVIC010001589.1, read on the forward strand.
TCATGGCACTGATGGGTTTGTGTTGTGCTCTAGTGCCAGCCAGCGATGAAGAGGAGGGAGCCGTTCTGTTTGACGGCTCCGCCAAGGTGACGGCGGATCCCTTCGATACGTCTTCCGGGTCTGTGCAGCTCATCGCGATCAAACCCACAGCCCTGCCCGTGGTGCAGCCCGCCTCGGACAGGAGCCAGGACTCCTCGGCCGTGCTCAATGGTGAGGTGAGCACCCGGCGCGACTCCGGTAGGCAAGTCCGGTCAGGGATTCAGGTCCGGAGCAGCCCCCCGGCATGCTGGGTGCTGCACACCCGAGACCTCATGGGAATGACTCGGGTTTTAAGTCATCTACCCTGATTGACTCTACAGCACCATGATTATGAAAAGAAACGTCAGAAGTTCTGTATCCCTCCATTTGCACACACACACACACACACACACAGACAACACACAGACACACAACACACACAGGGTCCAAATCAGTTGGTATGTGTTCACTTTTCTGTAGCTCACTCTTTTTTTTTTTTTTTTTTTTTTTTTGAGACAAGGTCTCACTTTGTAGTTCACGCTGGCCCTGAGCTCACTATGTAGCCCAGGCAAGCCTTGAACTCAGCAATCCCCCTGCCTCTGCCTCCCGAGTGCTGGAATGACAGGCGTTAGCCACCACACCCGGCACTGTGGTATGTGGTATTGACTGCTGGTGGGCGTGAGTTACCACGCTCAGCATTGTATGTGGTTACCAGGGATTGAACTCAGGACCTTGCGCTTGCGAGGCAGGCGCCGGAACCTCTGAGCTAAATCTCTGACCCATGTAGCTCACTCTTAAACTCTTGCTGCAGGTGTCATTGTTGAGGGGATGGGAGGTGTGTGAACTGAGATGAGGGTGAAGCACATATTGTCACGTGGGCTGAAACCACCTATCAGCTTTGGAATGACATTTACTCCTTTGAGTGTACTGCTTTCAGAAGGATACCAATGGATATTACATTGTTACTCAACTTCCTTGAGTCCAAAATAAAAACTATAACATATATCAGAGTGAAGATTTTATTTAAAAAATCAGATAATATAATATATGGTGATAGACAATAGATGCTTGATAGATCATAGGTGATTATAGATAATAGGTAATTGATAGATGATAGATGAGAGAGTCTAAAGGACAAGATGTCAAGCAGAAATTATCTGCTGTTCTTCCATTTTCTGTAGCAGGATGGTCAATGAGCTAAAAAATGTTTATGCATTGGTCCAGAGATTTAGCTCAGTGGTTCCAGCACCTGCCTAGCAAGCCCAAGGTCCCTGGTTCGATCCCTGGTAACTACATACAACAATACTGGACATGGTGACTCACGCCCACCGGCAATCAGTACCACATACCACAATCCTGGGTTTAATGGCTCATGCTTGTAATCCCAGCACTCAGAAGGCAGAGACAGGAGGCTTGCTGAGTTCAAGGCTTGCCTAGGCTACATAGTGAGCTCAGGGCCAGCCTGAACTACAAAGCAAGACTCTGTCTCAAAAAAAAAATGTTTATGAATCTTTACTAATAGACTATGGGACCTGCTTATGAACACATCCCCTGTATGCACACGTACACACATGCAGACTCAAACATACTTTTATGTTTCTCCCTGGTGAGAAGCTGTCAGGTTTGTTATTCAATACATTCATTCACACCCCACCATTATTACCTGCAGTGGGTGGGAAATTTCCATAATCTTAAAACCTTCCCTCAAGGAAATGCCATAGCCCTGTACAACAGGATGTTGTCATTGCACATGGTAGTGGTCCACCATCTAGGTCATTTAAAAGAACACTCATGAGCCTGACTCAGGAAACGTCTCTTCCCCAGTTATGAAGACTGAGCTGGCCTGCAAGCAGGCTGAGGTGCACCACAGCTTGTTTCAGATTGATGGTGTGCTTGTTTCAACTTCCCCAGTTTTTTAAACAAAAACCCTAAAGTCTGAGGGGTTACAGAGCTTGCTCAAAGTCACACTTTGAGTCACTGTGGTAGCCATAATGTCCAGATGCCCTGACTCCCTGTCCAGTGCCCCTTCACTCTCTTTAATAGCATTGTACTTAAAAAGCACCCTGAGGCCCAGCTACCAGGGTTTGAGTCCCAGTTCGCACACTTACTGCCTGTGTGACTTAGCCAGGTTTCTTGACTCCTCTGTGATTTATCATCTCCACCCATAAAATGGAGAGGCTCTGAGACCAAATCAGTTGGCATATGTAAAGGATGTGGACCTATGTCAACACACAGTAAGCACTTTCTGATTACTATCAATTAGTCAACAAGAAGGATTGATTCATAGGAGATGTGATCAAACGATTCAGTGAAGATTTAAATTTTCAAAAGTGTATTACAGTGAAAGACACATCATCATTAACTCCCCTCTGTAAATTCCCCTCACTTCACACATACTCATCTCATCACTCTTAGCATGTTCTGAAGCGTTCTGGAAGTTCCCTTTCGTGAGTGTCTTTATTTGCTCTGCTCAGCTGCCTTGATATCCTGGATCGATTCAAAATGTTAACCTTCCGTGGTTATTTTGACTTTGGATGAGAACCAGAAGTCACACAGTGCTCCTTCGGGTGAATAAGGTGGATGAGGACATAACGTAATGTTTTATGAGCCTGCCTTTTTGTTGGATGGCGCCCAGCAGCAGGGTGCAGTGTATTTTTTTTTGCATTGTGCTCCATAAAGATACAAAAGAAGACTTTCAAAACCCCTTCAGAAAGTGCCAAGAATTATGGACTAGGTGTGTTTGAAGTGAGAGGGGTCCTTTGAAGGAGATTAATGACGATGTGTCTCTTACCATAATCATTTTTTTATTAAAGCACACCATATTTTTTGATCAGCCCCTTCTGTAATTTGCCTGGATGTCTCCTAAGGCCTGTCACAGCCAATGAGTCTGTTCTGTGGGTGCACTTCTGCCACTGATATGCAAGCCTGCCATGTTATACCAATGAGATGTGGTGTTGATGACCCTCTGCCTGGTTGTGGACCCAATAATGGCTGGACCTCTCTCTCTCTGTCACATCTTAGTGACAAGAACATCAAGACAGACTCCAAATCTGGGGCAGATTTGACTTTCTACCTGCTTTTCCTCCCAGACTCATCACCCTGTCACAGAAGGAGAACAGATGAGCATTTTCTTTGTCCAGAAATGAATCCTTGCTACATTTGGGCAGCAAGAGGAATGGACTTTGCTGCCATTTGGATTGGAAGAGAGCCCTGGACTACTATCTGTAATTTGTGACCTAGTGGAGCTTGACACAGATGGCTCTATAATTTTCTTTCTTCTTTTCTTAGGGGTGGCTGGTCTAAATGAAAAATGCATAACCCTTAAGTCATAAAATTTACTTTTATGAATTACAGGAAATTCCTTTAAAGATTATTTAAAAGAAAACATAATCACAACATAGATAGTCAGAAATGGGGTGCTGAAAACTTCATCATTTGTTATTTATGAAACAGGGGCATCTGGGTACATCTTTCATACACCAAGGGAACATTAGCCATGTTCCCTTATGAAGGACCAGACTATAGGCTTTGCCTATAGCACAGGACCTGGTTGGCATTCATACTCATACAAAGTTTTAAAATGATTTCTCTCTTAAAAGAGAGAAATGGATTTACAGAAATACGTTTTCACATGCAGGCTGAGCATGTGGAAGGGCCTCGGCAGCAGAATGTTTGTTCTGCCTTCCCACCTACTCATTCTAGCTCGCCCACTTCGGGGCTGTCTCAGCCATCTGGGCCTTAGCTAAATGGCCAGGGGAGGCCACTGGGTCCCAGGGGTAGGCACTAGACTCAGGGCACTAAGAACTACCTGGCGTCGGCAGAGTTAAGGCAAATGCCAGAAAGCAAAGAGCCCAGAGTCAGATGTAGACCAGAGCAGAAATGGGCAGACTTGGGGGCCGGAGGGTTAGCTCAGTGGTTCCAGCGCCTGCCTCGCAAGCGCAAGGTCCTGAGTTCGATCCCCGGTAACCACATATAATACTGGGTGTGGAGACACGCCCACCAACAATCAACACCGCATACCACAATGCCAGACGGGGTGGCTCACGCCTGTCATCCCAGCACTCGGGAGGCAGAGACAGGAGGATTGCTGAGTTCGCGGCGGCTTGCCTGGGCACCATAGTTAGCTCAGGGCCAGCCTGAACTACAAAGCAAGACCCTGTCTCAAAAAGCAAAAAAAAAAAAAAAGAAAGAAAGAAAGAAATGGGCAGACTTGGGAAAAGGAGGCCTTGACAGAAGGGCTCAGGTGACTTAGTGAGTGCCCGGCATCACTTCATTTGCAGGCACAGAGTAGGTCTGGCTGGTTTCAAGAACCAGAGGTAAAACCCAGCGTGGCTTTTCCAGGAACTGTGACCTTCTGGTGAAAGTCTCCCTCCTGTCACTGTACTGCGTCAGGCCCTGGCCTGAGATGCTCTCTCTTCTCAGGTGAACAAAGCCCTGAAGCAGAAGTCAGACATTGAGCACTATCGGAACAAGCTGCGCCTCAAAGCCAAGAGGAAGGGGTATTACGACTTCCCCCCAGTGGAGACAAACAAGGGCCCGATGGAGAGAAAAAAGATGTATGAAAAGGCCCCAAAGGAAATGGAGCACGTTTTGGACCCAGACACGGAACTGTGTGTTCCATTCGCCGAGTCTAAAAACAGGTGCAGATTCTCTCAAGTAAATGTATTTTTTATTAATGTGGGCATATATAGATATAGATATAGATATTCACTATGGGTTATTGACACACACATATATACATGTATGTGTGTATATGTACATATCACATATTGACTGTATCACATCTTTTTACTTCCCCTCCCCCTTCCTCCCATCTCCCACCATGTCCAAATCCCTTTCCCATTTCCACAGTTTATCTTTCTGTTTCCTATCACTTCTCCTTTAGTTTGTTCTTTATTTATACTTTAGTTCTCCCATAAGAGAGAAAGCATGCAGTGTTTAACTTTCTGTGTCTGATTTATTTCATTTAGCATTATAAACTCAATGGAATCTCTTAGATCACTGTTGCATGGGTGGGTTGAGGGCTGAGGAAGCCTTGAATGATATGGACTTGATGCCTTGATCTGGAGCCTTAGTGTTGGGGTTTTTTGTGGGCCACCCGCTGGGCCCCACTGGTCTAAGTTGAAACTGCCACAAACAATCATAATTGTCCGGCAGCTTAATGATATTTTCAAGCCATTTGCTGTTTCAGAGCTGGGTGAATTATCATGTACCTCATTATGTAACTTCCAGATCAAGGGACATTATAGTTTTCAGTTATGATGGTGACTCTTACATAAGAAAAGCAAGTTTCTCACCTCACCTTTCCATTAAGCCTCAGGAGGTGCTTCCCATGGTGTGCTCAGCACCACATACCAGTCCATCTCATTCATTCATAGATTTGCTCAGCCATTCAATATTCATTGTCTCCTGCCCTGTGCCAGGCAACACTTGAGATGCTCCACACTGACAAGGCCATGTGTGCCTTTTCTATTCATTCCTTCAGTTCCTCCAATGTTTATGATGGACAAGACAATCTGATTATTGCTCTGAGGGAAGTGATGAGAGTGAGAAATACCCCACAGTGCTGCTAACCACAGGGCTGTTGGGTGTGTGAAGTGTGGCCTACTGCCACTGTCTAAAAGGTGACCTAGTCTGAAGCAGGGCTCAGCCAAGTGATTTGAGCTGGTGTCTGTCTCAGCCTGTTCTATGTTGCTATCACAGAACACCTGAGACTGAGTAATTTATAATGAGCAGAAATTAATTTTCTTACAGTCCTGGAAGCTGGGAAGGCCAAGATCCTGGTACCATCATCTGGCAAGGCCTTTCTTCATCATCACACATGGAAGGCAGGAAGAAGAGGGCAGAGGGAGTGCAATTTAACTCCCTTACAATAGCATTAACAGGACCCACGATGGCAGAATCTTGTGGCCTTATCACCTTCTAAACACCCCATCCTCACACTGCCAAAACAACACCTACATTTCCACCACAGTTTTAGAGGGGAGGAACACCCCAAGCAGAGCACTGTTGTCCCAACTTTGCTGCCAACTGAACAGAGTGGCCCCACATGCTGGGCATGAGTAACAGGACAGTTCCTGACCTGAATGAGTATTTACGCAAAGCAAAAATGATTCTCTGACAGGCTTGACTCAAAGCCACAAAATCAAGTAAGGAGGAGGGACTAATGTTTATGAGCCAAATCACTACGATTTATTTTCAATAAGGAAAAGAGGAAACTGTAAACCAGGGCTTTGTTTACCATGCTTCTGATTGGGCTGATTTGATACAAGAGGCTGTTGACATGAAATCACACCATGACGGACTTCACAATGCATGTGTCATCATGTTAACAGCAGTAAGGAAAAGAGAGGGATTTTGTAAGGGGGACTGGTGGCAACTTTTGCTTTTCCTTTGCACTTTGGGACTCTGCTTTAGTGGTATTTATAGGCTGAGGTAGTGGCTATTTCCCTGGTTTCCTATTGAGAAGTGAGGAAAATGAATCAACATGGTATATAAATAAGAGAAGCTTAGCTTGGATGTCACTGGAGGAACAAGTAACATTTTTGGTGACGCCTTTTCTGAAAAGAAAATGAACCCAAAATGAATACATTTCAGAGAGTACCAGGCCACATACTGAAGGTGCTTTGGTGGCTGCTGCTGCTGGTGTGTGTGTGTGGGGGGGGGTTAATCTCAGTAAATGTCCCGAAAAGTGATTCAATGCAGCACCCGAAATAATGGTATTCTATAGATCAAAAATATCTTTTAAAAAACTTGATTGTTTTTAAAACAGGAGAAACTTACAGAATTTTACAAGATAAATTCCTGCCTCAGCTTCCTTTACAGTCCACTTGAAATAGTTTAAACTTGTTAGAAGAGCTTCATGAGGAAGGCAGGATTGTTTTTTTTGTTTTTGTTTTTTTTCACATGAAGTGAAATGAAGCTCACAGGATGGTAAGGAGTGGTCCAAAGAATTACGACAATAAGAATGTAATGTTCCGAAAGAGAAAATAGAATATGTAGTAGCACTTTCTCCTCTAGAGAGAGCAAAAGTAGACCTTTAGGGGTATTTTGTCTAAGCTTTTTGTCTTTGCTACAAACATACAATGTAATATAACAGTTTGGAAACATTCACTTGGATTATTTGAGAGTTTCTGAAAACATGACTTTTAGTAGCTGTATAGCATTCCCTCATGCAGATAGTTCACCATTTACTTAGCCCCTCTCTCTTGGGGTATTCCAGCTGCTTCCTACTTGCTTTTGGAAGAGAATCCTGTGAGACATGTGTTTGTGCTACCCCTTTGTAGGGAGAGGAGCGTGGCCTGGGCAGGGACTGTCTGGGAGGCTTTGAGAGGCGGAGGCCACTGTGATCAACAAGATGAGCTGGAAATCACCTGAGTGTGCCAGAGACCCTTCCAAATAAGGAGCCCAAAGATGGAAAAGATATCATCTCTGGCTATAAAGATCCAAAAATATGATTACTACTTAGGGAGGCAAACTATACATAAAAGATGACAACACGAGCGGATCATAAACCCCAAAGCTTTGGCGTGAGTGTCGACACAACGCTGATACCAAAAACTGTTCCTAGGCTTGTTTTGCTTTGCAAGATCTGTCTTACCAAAGGGGTAGGACAGTTAAATGTAGTATGGATTTCTAATTTAAAAAAAAAAAAGACCTGATTTCAAAAACAAACAAAAAAAAAGAAGGGACTAGATGGACAGCAAACTGAGCAGGCTGGAGAACAGAGCCAGAGAGAGGATTCGTGAGCTCAGACTCTGGAGAAAGACAGTGAGAAAAGAGACAAGTAGATTTTCCCGAAGCTCAGCCTGCAGGAGGTGTGAGCTCCGAGGTGCTATTCCTGACACAGGCTGCTGGACACCAAAGGCTGCCTGCCGTTCACAGCTCCTGGCACAGGTCAGAGCTACCTGCTACTCGGTGTTCACGATATAATCCTCCAGAGATTGTGCCCCAGCAGGGCAGTGAGGGAATAGTTCTCCAGTCTAGGGAGGAGCGTCAGCAACTAGAATTTTACCTTCTGAACAGGGTTAAATAGAGATTAGATCCAAGATATTGACTCACCATCAAATCTTTTAAAATAATTGTCATAAATGCCGGACGTGGTGGCTCATGCCTGTAATCCCAGCACTTGGGAGGCAGGGACAGGAGGATTGCTGAGTTCGTGGCGGCTTGCCTGCGCACCATAGTGAGCTCAGGGCCAGCCTGAACTACAAAAACGAGACCCTGTCTCAAAAGCAAGAAAAACAAAAACAAAAACAAACAAACAAAAATAATTGTTATAGCTTTTTTTTTCCACTTAAATCAGAAAAACACCCCATTTTATGTTGCAAACTAACGGAGCTGCCAAGGGCGTGGTCTGCCTACCTGTGATGGGACTGTCTCCGTTCTCGCTGCACCTTTCAGGCCAGCAGCAGCCTGCTGTCTACAAGCCTCTCTGGCTCCTACTTGAGGGCTGTTTTTCAGCAGCCCCAAACAGAAGTCACTCGTTTCCTGTGCGGTACCCTTAGCAGATGACAGATGAGAACTGATGACTACACACCCCTAGTGGAGGCCCTGGCAGTGTCAGGCACATGGTTGTAATATCCACATTTTCTAGTTTCTGGATTTGATGCGTTGACACCCGGTGTATTGCTGACTCCAGAGGAAACACCCTTCCCAATGTGATCCAATTTGTAATGGCCAGGACCTCCCTGGAAATGCACTTTTCACATGCAAACCAACCAGTCCAGAATGCACACCTCAGCCGTGTCCTTCAGAGGATCGGATGGGGCTCTCACTCTGGGCCGTTGTCCACCTGCCTGCATTGGGTCACCCCAGGGCCAGGGAGCAGGCAGCTGAGGACATGTCTTCTTACCTTGCCCCACTCATTACTCCCATACAGGCCACAATAAACCACACTTCCTGCTCATTCCTTCCACCTCTTGGCAGACGCGTTTCCCACTGTGCTCAACCTGTCTCTTCCCCTTGAGGTGGTGAGTGTAACATCTACGGCAGTCATCTGATCTGCCTCCCTTGCCAGACATGAATAATAACAAGGCCCACTTTTCAGAACGAAACGTGAGTTTCCTGCACTTCAGTGCGTTCGAGCCCTGGTTATCCGAAACACTCATCTGCTCCATCTCTTACCTCTATGGATTTCCTTACCACTTCTTTCTTATTTCCCCACTTCACAGCTGGTGCTTTCTGGAACCACTTTCCAAATTCTCCACTTGCATGCAAATCATTGCAATGTGCAGGCCCACTGGAGCCAACCTAAGGCAGTAACTACAAAGACAGTTGCTGTGATGGAAAGTGAGGCTTCTTCCTTCTCAGTGGCTCCAGGCTCTATGGAACCCCAGGGTTCCACAGAGCACAATTTGCAAACTACTTTCTTAAACTATCCTGGGATTAAAAAGCTCTTTAAAAATCCAAGTAAAATACTTTTATTATCCACCAACTAGTATTTTCAGAGCTAAAAAAAATGTATCAAGTTTACATGTCCCAAAATTTACTACCTTTATGAAAAGAAAGTAAAATACCAACCAGAAATGAGTACATTTAATGGTAATCCATTTTATTAAAATAGGCAATTTCTGGCTGGAGGGTTAGCTCAGTGGTTCCGCGCCTGCCTTGCCAGTGCAAGATCCTGAGTTGGATCCCCGGTAACCACATACAGTGCTGGACGTGGAGACTCACACCCACCAGCAATCAATACGACATACCACAGTGCCGGGTGTGGTGGCTCATGCCTGTAATCCTGGCACTCAGGAGGCAGAGGCAGGAGGATTGCTGAGTTCCAGGCTTGCCTGGGCTACATAGTGAGCTCAGGGCCAGCCTGAACTACAAAGCGAGACCCTGTCTCAAAAAAAAAAAAAAAAAGGCAATTTCTCTGCCTAAGAGCCTGATTTATTTCTAAGCAGATGTTTATGCACCAGGAACACATTGGTGGTCTGATCAATTGAGATCCATGTTAAACAATGGCCTTTAAGCCACGCATCATAGTGGCACATTGTCTCTGAGGGAAGCTTAGACTGGTGGATATTCCAATGTAGAGGCTCTAACCCACATTCGTCATTCCTGTAAGGGTTTATGCATCTCATTATTGTATTTTTAATACTTACAGAACACTGAAATATCAATTGTCAATCCTCCTGTTTACTCTTCCACCACCCTTTTATAAATCTTCTCTAAATAGGCTAATTAGAAATCTCAAGACAGTTGTGAAGTCTGCTTTTTTTAAAAAAATAGTATTTGTAATTAGGTCAAGGATGAGGATTCCTTGGGTTCTGCTGAAGTCTGAGTCACTCACAGGCTCACTGAGGATGGGTTCCTTCCCTGAGGGAAGCCTCGAATTGCAGATAACTGGAGAGAACAATTTATAATATCACATTGTTAACTTCTAGATTAGTCAGGAGTCATTTGTTTGCAAATGGTGGAAATCCAGCACAAACTAGTTCAATAAAAGAGGAATGTATTACTAAGCATTATTGAAAGGTCAAGCCTTTGGTGTGGCTGGATCAGGGTGAGAGGGTCACACAATGTCTCCTGCATTTGCTCTTGTTCTCTCTTCACTCTGCTAGTCCCACTGTGAGGCTGTAACTTTATGGTGGCAAATTGGCTGCCAACAACTCCAGGCTTGTGTCCCTGCCTTCTTAGAAATCTCAATGCTAGGAAAATGTCCCTTTCCTAGTTGCCCTAGAAAAAGCCCTGAGGCCGAGCCTCATTGGACCAATGCATGCTCAACACTAACCAATCACAGAGCGTTAAGCATGTGATGTTGTGATTGGTCAAACCTAAGTCAGTTGCCTAGGTTCAGAGGAAGTGTATCTCCAAGCAACATCCTGCTGCTCTTATCAATAAATAGAAGGTTATCATGGATACTAGGAAGACAATGACAACAGAGGCCTCAAAATAGGTATAAATTCCTCAAGGTAAAAGAGCAGATTTAACAATGTCTGTTTCATTCCCGGAGCAAATTGCAAGAGTATTGCTTTGCCTTGGAATTCTAATATCTGTCCTATACTGTGTATGTCTGTAATGCTATGACAAATTTGTTGTGTGTTCTCAAAAAAGTGTGTATGCCTGCTAGGTTTCTGGTGTCCCATATAGCCCCTGGAAATACATGTTGTAATCTTTTCACCTTTGGCACATGAATAACTGGAATCTTAAAATCAAGACATACAGTCTTGTATCTAGGGTGGTTCTGTAGAGATAGTCTGGAAATGCAAATCATTCACAGACAGATGAGAAGCAACTTGTATTTTTTGTCACTTTCATGAAAGTCCCTTGTCCCTGCTCATTAAATTTTGCTTCTTGTGGAGGAACAGCAGAGCCATTATCCCTTTTATGTTGCTGTTTTCTTTCCTTTAGTGACAAGTGGCAACAAGACAGTGGTGACCAGATGTATAGATTTTCTAAAAGCAGTTAAGAAGAGTCTTAGGCGATGCTACTCCCAGACCAAAATACTCTGCCCACATTAGGATGGGGCTTGGCTTCTCCCCAAAGTAGCTTCCCTGACCATCCTGTCTGAAGTTGGCCCCCATCCTAGTTGTCATCTCTCAAAGCTCCTTGTTTTTCTTAATAGCATGTTCTGAAATTATCATGCCATATCTCTCAGTAAGATGTAAACTTTGGGACAGTTGTGACCATGGATGCTTATTTGCTTCCATAGTGCCTACTATATAGTAAGACCTCAGTAAAGGAAGAATGGGTGGATGAATGCATGGATGGGTGGGCCCTTTATTATTTAGCTTTCTACCAATGGGGCAAAGTGCCTGAGACAGATCAACCTAAGAAGGAAAAGGTCTATTTTGGCTCATAGTTTTAGTGATTTCCAACTCTAGTTGCTCGGCCCCATCATTGTAGGCCTGAGCCAAGGCTGAACATCATGGTGGACAACACATGGTAGAGCAGACATGCTCATTTCATGGTAGTGGCCAAGAAGGGGAGAGAGGGAGAGGGATAGAGGGAGAGACAGAGAGGGAAGGGGGCTGGAAATGTAGCTCAGTGGCATCATGCCTTCCTGGCAAGCACAAGATTGTGAGTTCAGTTCTTGATAGCGCGCATACACGCACGCGTGTACACACACACACACATACACACACACACATGAGGAGAGAGAGACAGAGTGCCAAGGATAAGATCTAGCCTTCAACAGTATGCCCCAAGGACTTACTTCATTGTACTAGACCCCACCTCTTAGGTCTGCACCACCTTCCAACAATCTGGGAAATTATGAATTACAAGTTTAGGGCTCTCATGATCCAACCACCTTCCAAAGACTTGACCCTGACCACTGTTGTATTAGGGTCAAAGCCTTCAACACATGAGCTTTTAGGAACATTTCAAATCCAAACCATTCAAACAGGCTCCAAGTTTCCTGTACATTTATGGGCTCTTAATTCAGAAGGGAATCCACTGTGAGAACTGTAGAAAAGAGATCTATCAACAAGCACAAGAGTAGGCAGCCCACTAGCTGCAGAGTTTATTAACACATTGTAAGCCCTGCATTTGAAATCAGAAGAATTAAAAGGAACCTGAGGCTGCTGAGTCCACAAAGTCAGCAAAGGCAAATGTGTTCTGCCAGGTTTAGCTGTCTGCAGGGTCAAGGGAGAACCCCTGCCTTGCCATCAGCAGAATTTCAGATTAGTTTGCAGTGTTGAAATAGATGGTAGTTACCTAGTTTTCAAATGAAAAAATACTTATAATTCACCCACATAGTTGCGGCATCCGAAGAAAACAAAAAACAAACAACAGGGGAAAAAAAAGACCAAAATACATTTATCCTATTTTTTCTACTGCCCCTTAAGGCCAGGGAGCAAATCCCATCGATTCTGAGGATTTGTGTGGCAAACGCAAACCCTTCATTGGTTGCCTGTAGTTTTGGATCAGTGGAGAATTCCATCTGTCAGGGCATTTGCTGTATCATAACAGTTGTTGAATTTTCTTCAGGCAACAGATGAAGAACTCTGTCTACCGAAGCCGGCAGTCTCTGAACAGCCCCAGTCCAGGAGAAACCGAGATGGACCTTCTGGTCACTCGGGAGCGACCCCGGCGTGGAATCCGGAACAGCGGATACGATGTAAGTCTCCGGTGGGCTGGGGTGAGCACAAGCTCTGTTTTCTTCTGAAAGCTAGAAGGACAGAGCATCCCATAGTATGCAGTTTACTACATGTTTATGGAAATTGAAAATGCACTCTAATGTTTTCTATTTTTTATTACCTCTTTGGTGAAATAATACTACTTGGAATATGTCAGAGAAACACATCATTGCTGGAAAGATCATGATTTCTAAATTGTACTGTTTTGCAAATATTACTGACCTAAAAGCAGTAGAGGTTCTAAATGTCATTAATTTATTTCCTCCTGTCTTCAGAAACTCAGTAAGAACTATGGGATTTGGTTAAAATTTATTTAAATACAGGCTTCTTTTAATTCATGGCAATATTAAAAACTTGGACTTATTCCTGATTTCATAACTCCTCAATCTACCATGGAAACAATGAGATGTCCAACAGAGTGAGCTGATTTCCTATGACAGAGCACATGCGTGTGTTCAGTGACGTGTCCCAGCTGCAGAAATTCTCCTGATCCCTTCAGATTCCCCTGATGAGGAGCTGTACCCCTGTGGCTCCTTTCAAGCTGTTCACATTCTGAACTTGGAGCTGCATCCATGAGCTCATGAGAATGATTCTGGACTGAGAGGTTCGATAATGTTGCTCTTTGCCCTACAATTTCAAAGGGTCTTGATACACTTTTAGGTTTTGCGAAAAAAAATTCTTTTCATTTCTCTACTATGTCTCTCTAATTATAAATTAATTTTTTCTGTAGTAAGAATTATAATTCAAATTTGTCTAGAGAAACTTTTGTTATCATTTGAGAGGCTATAGTTGGAAATGATAATGAATTTCTTAAATATATCATGCTTACTTACCAAAAAGAGTATTTCCCCTCGAGGATTGGCCATTATTTGCCACAAAAGCTTAAAATGAAAAATTTTTAATGGTTCAGTTGAAAAACAAGGATAGTCTACCTAATTTGAATCTCTGCTGAGTTCTTAGTATTTAAATTTAATATTCATGTTGGTAGTGATACTCATTATCTTTTCTTTTTCATAAAAGCTTGATAGTTTGGTTGCACAAAGTTTCAAATACTTAGAGCATTTTTTTCTTCCAATAGGTTAAACTATCCTAGCAGATAATTTTTTTCCTTATAAAAATAATTTTTATACCGAGTCATTCATTGATTCTATCATCAGTATGTGATCAAAAATCAGCATGTTTTAAGTTTCCAGTTACCCTCCTACCAAGAGCAAATGTTTTTCCGAGATGCTTGCTTAATTAGGAATATTTTTTTCTGCTCAAGTACCTGAAATATGACATACTTTTTTGAGTTTATCTCAACAATTGTGTCAATAAACGCTATGGTTTAGATCTACAGTGCCCTCCAGAAGGCTTATGTATTGAGAGGTGGGAGTTTGGAAGGTGTTTGGATGGGGGATGCTACACCCACCAGTGGGCTGACCAACTGAAGGCTTCAGAGCTGAATGTGCTGTTAGGAGGTGGGTCCTGATCTGCGTTGGCCACTGGGGGTATGGTTTGCAAAGGTGTTCTCTCCCTCTCCACTGCCCTTTCTTCTCTGCTTCCTGGCCACTGTGACACAAGCAGCTTTCTTCTGTCACACCCTTCCCCCATGACCTCCCTCCTTTGGGAACAGCTGACTGTGAATCCTGTAAAAGGTATCCAAAGCCACCTTTTGCCCTTTAAGTTGTAGATGTTGGGTATGGTGTCCAGTGGCGAGAAAGTGTCTAAGACCATAGGTTTCCTGTGGGAGTGTAGGCGTGGACACTTAAACAGTTATGAGGAGATGAGCCACAAGTCCCTATAATAATTATGAAAGGAGAACCTGCATATCCTTTTAATCATGTGATGACTTTCAGTTTTCACCTAGTACCTTGGGGATGTTGTGTTAGTAAAATACCTAAAACAATAGGAGAGAATTTTTAAGAGGACATTGCTTGCCCTTCACAAACACTTATAAATATCCCAAGTACAGATTACTTTCAGGAGGCCCTCTTCATTCTAATAGATTTTTCAAAACTATTTATTTGAGAAGCATATGGAATCTAAAAGCTATAAATATAAACTTTCTTAAGGGAAAACGATCATCCAGTGGACACCTTCAACACTTGAAGGTATTGGCTAGAAGAATGGCACTGCTCCTGGAAAGGGACTGTAGCTCAGTGGTAGAGCACTTGTCTAGTGAGTGTGAGGCCCTGGGTTCAATCCTCAGCACCACCATCACCACCACTAAAAAAAAAAAGAAAAAATTGCAAGGGTGAAGAAAAGGTAAGATAGAGAGGAATAAAGGGATCAGAAACGTCCAGGATGTGTTACGTGCAGGTAGTAATTCCCCAAAGCAAGCATCACTGTTATATATTGCAAAAATACACTAAAAAAAGAATGAAAGAATAACATGACCAGCAGGGCACTGTGGCTGTATATGTAGCTCCAGCTACTCATGATGTTGAGATAGGAAAATCGTGAATTTGAGACTAGCCTTGAACAACATGGGCAACATAGCAAGACTTTTTCTCAAAAAGGAAGGTGAGACTGTTTCCCTGTGTCTCTCTTGTGCTTTTACTACAGATCATATGGAAAGTACTTAACATCTACTGACTATATAGTATGAGCCAAGTCCCATTCTACTCTTTTTTTATAGGGATCACTTTATTGAATCTGTATGGTTTTGAGCTAGGAAGCAGTTCTCATCATGCCCATTGCATAGAAGAAGAAACTGAGGTTCACAGTAGTTCCATAACTTGTCTGCCCAGCTCCAGAGCTTATCATGCAATATGGAGTTTATGCACACCCCCTCACTGTATGTCTACCCTCGCATCATGTAACATATGTCCTATATTGCCGAACCTCTGGATGAGGCCAGATGTCAGGTCTCAGAAAGATTTCTACATAGATAACTCATCCAAGTGAAACATGGACCAGCAAATAAAGTACAAAAAGAAATGAGTCACAGTTTGAAACAGTGTAGTCATTTTCTGAGTTCAGTTTTTCAAAAATGCCAAGGTACCTTTGGCAAAAAAAAAAAAAAAAAAAAAAAAAAAAAAAAAAAAAAAAAAAAAAAAAAAAGTCCATAAGCACAGCAGTGAACTAGTCATTCCAATGGAAATAATGTCATTTTACAGCATCTGTAGATCTCAAAACCAGGCCAGACTACCTGGTCTTTGGGATAGAGTGGAATCTAAAGCACTGGGAGATTGATTTAATGTTGAATTTATCAAAAGTTGACTTTAGAGACTCAAAAGAAAAGGCTGCATCTAAAAATAATAAGCGTAAGTAAACAAACCATGCTACATAGACAAATCTTAGCCCAGCATGGATGACAGCCTAGATTGTTTCAGGTGTTTCTGAATAACCACAGGTGTACCAACCTACTTGCTCTTCACTCTAAGACCTTTGGGGTCACCGTCTTTTATAGCACCCTAACTGCTAGTACACCTCTGTCCATTACTATGGCCCAGGTAGTAGTAATTTTCTACAAGTATACCTGTTTAAAGAACACATTGTTTTTAAAAGATGTCCCAAATTGATCACTCCTAAGAGATAAAGACTATCTCGTCAAACTAACTTCAGCACTAAAATTATTTCATTCAGTGTGTAAGGCAAGTAGAAAAATGTCAGTTTAATGCATAAAAGCAAAAACATCTCTACTTTAAGATTTTAATTTCTGAATGAAAATCATATAGAAAACAATGAAGCAGTGAATAAAAGAAGAAAACGCCCCCACTGTGATTCTCAGACAGTAGTTTTCCTGTCTCGGCCCATTAGTCCTGCATGCACACAGGGTGGCAGCCTTTGCTTGCAAAGGGCATTGAGTAATCAAATTGTTTCCTGAACATAAAAATGGACATTCCATCCAAGTTGGTTTTTGGAGTTCTTTCCTTTGCTTTTTGAGGTGCTAGTGATAGAACCCAGAGCCTTGAGGATGCCAGGTGAGCACCACTGAGCTACATCTCCAGCCCTAATCTGGAGCCCTGATCTGGCTGTGGGGAGGCCTCTGAGATAGACGGTCATAATTAAAACTTAGAACATTAATTTTGACCTCTCTGAAATAGATATTTTAAGCCACTCCTCTTAGATTTTTCTCTAGCGCTTTTTGTCAAGTTCTGCACACTAGAGCCACAGGTGGCCCCCAATTTATGAGCTTTTGACTCATGATTATCTACTTTATGATGATGTGAAGGCAGTACATTTTCAGCAGAACTGACACCTTAGAATTTACATTTTTAACTCTCCCAGGCTAGTAGAAGGCAGTGGATCCTCTTGTATAACTCTAGGCAGTAGCTGTGAGCTGCAACTCCCAGTCACCCTGGGATTTTGAAATGGAACAGTCCCTACTCTGAAGTGGACTATGTTGCCAACATATTTATGAATATCGTCTTTTGTGTCTCTGCATCCGATCTGTATATGTGCATGAGGTCTTCTGCACTTTATTCCAAAATAGGCTTTGTGTTAGGTAATTTCATGCAGCTGTAAATTGATGTCCATGTTGTGAATGTGTTTAAAGTAAGTTAATCATTGTGCTTGCTCCAGCAGCACATATACTAAAATTGGAACGATACAGAGAAGTAAGTTAATCATGGATGTTCAGTAGGTCAGGTAATTTGGGATATTATCAACTTACAGTGGTTTTCTTGACTCCATCATAACTCAAAGGCCATCTGTACTTGGTGAACATACCTGGCCTTCTCACTCCCTAGAAAGGGACTAGTGTTGCTTAATCTTGATTGTCAAGTTGATTGATCAAGGAGACTCCTGATAAAGTGATAAGATTATGAAGGCTCTAACAGCTCATAGCTAAATGGGCCATTAGGAGGTGGGTCTTGAATAAAGTGGTTCATGCTCAGTGACCTTGGGGATATATCTGGTCTCTGGTCCCTTTTGTTCTGGCTCTTTCCCTATGCTGTGTTCCTGGCCATCATGTCCTTCTACCATGACCTTCTACCATTATATTTCTGCCTTGGAATCAGTTTACCATGGACTAAAACCACTGAAACTGTGAGCCAATTGTACTTCTTCATTAAGTTATGAATCTCAAATATTTCATCCCAGCAATAGGAAACCTGATGGATGTAAAAATGTGAATGTTCAGCAGGACAACTGATCCATTACTGTTCCTTAAGAGTCAATGTCACAGCCATTGGCTGTCTCGTTCCAAAAGCATGCTTTGGGAAGTAGTTTGAAGTGTCATCAAAAACCAAACCATTTTACAACTGAAAAGTACATAGAAACCTATAAAAAGGCTAATAAACAATATCCAGCTGCAGAAAACATAAGCTATTTTATACAGACCAAAAAAATGACCAGACAGAATTAGGTGCTCATAAAACCATCAGAGGGCTAAGGAACGTGTCAGAAAGACTCCTAGAACAGCACTGCAGGGCTGTTCCTAAGGTGGTGCTGCTGCCGCTGACCCAAGCAGGAAAGTGAGGAGCCAATTATACCTCCAGGCTGTTCTGGAACTCCAAGATTAAGAAAAGAGCCCACTGGTTGTGGGGGTACAAAACTGTAGTCCTAGCACTGGGGAGGCTGGGGCAAGAATCACATTTGAGGCCAGCCTAGGCTATGTAGTAAATTCAAGGCCAAACTAAACTATACAGCAAAATCCTGTTTAAAAAAAAAAAAAAAGATGGCAGAAGGAAAGAAAGGAGGGAGGAAGGGCGGGGAGGAAAAAGAAGAGGGAAAAGAAAGGACAGAATGATGTGAGAATGAGAGAGCCCTGCTCAGCTTGGCTCTCACCAGCAGCAGTGAAAGCAGCAGAAAGCTGGGCCCTGCCTCAGCTTCTCTGTCCAGACAGCATACCAGTGCATCAAGAGGGCAGAACCTGTGTCTTATAGAAGCCCAGGATAAGCACGTTAGCCATTCAACCTCAGTGCTATAGAAAGGCGTGCTGCAAAGAGGCTGCCGGCCGTTTGCCCGCTGTCCTCCTCCCAGGTACTGAGGTGAGAGCAGATTTACCAGGAAGGGGAACATGTGGGAGGCACTGAAGGTAGGAAGGGAAGAACGCAGACAACAAAGAAGAAAATGACCCATTGCTCAGAGTTCAGTACCTAACAGCTTGCTGAGGCTGTGGACATTGATTTTTGTGCTTTGTGGGTGTTTATGTCGCTGACCATTCACCTGGCAGTGCACCCAGCTCCCTCTGTTACAGGTGACCTGTGGGCCCAGCAAGGAGCCCAGGGAATCAGAACATTTGTTTTGATGGATTCCACTTGCAGAGGATTGAAATATGATCTGGGTACCCGCAGGAATTTATGGCAAGTCCAGGTATTCTCGATAAATCTGTGACCCTGTAAGGAATGCAAGTCTTTCCCACCCATCCACTCCCCATCCCTGACCCTGCATTTTACAGCTTTGACAGAATAGTCAGAGGTCACATTCAACTCTTGACATCATGGAAGGAAATGGTTGGTGTTGAGGATTTTATTCTTTGTTCCAGAACCAGCTTGCATATTTCCCTGTCAACTAGGGGCTGTTGTGTTGACCCTATCACCATCACCACCATTGCATCCCAACTAAAACTTTCCAACATCATCCCCCATTTCAGGCTCCAAGCTCTTTCACCTGCTGCTGCTTGCTAATTTAAACTACTGATATCCTAACCTGACAGGCTCAAGTTCAGGTATAGTACAATGTATCTTAATAAAGGCTTCCAGGCCAAGGGAAATTCCGATAATAGGAAATCAGGCTCTGGGGCCCCTGAGGCAAAGAAGTTGAGGAGTTTGGGGATGAAAGAGTTTGTAGGTAAAATCTCTCCACGCTGGTAGTTGCCCTGAAAGATGCTTTGGAATCCCCCAAGATGGAGGCCACGTGGCAGTTCGTTGGGGAGTAAGAGGGCTATCAGGGTGACCTAGTGACCTCACTCAGAGCCAGGCCTCTACATCTCTCCCTCCCATACAAGCAGCTTTCCCCTGGAGGTGAGGGACAAGCAAGTCTTCTCTTCCATTAGGAGCACTGGAGTCAGTCCGCATGCATCTTTCCTCTGATCCCCGAGCTTCTCCCGGACTTGGACTTCTCAGCTTCTCGGCCGAGGGCCCGCGCTGATCAGCTAGGGTCTCCAACACGCTCTGGGTAAAAACACCTGCCAGGGAAGGGCTCGAAACTGGATTGGGCAGAGTTAAGAGCTAGAACCACAAGGGCTCAGCTGACCCCCCCTACGGAGTTATCCCCAGCCTAGGAGGAGCGGCTGGGCATCTGTACGCTGGTATGGACCAGTCATTGGGCGTCCTTGGGGGAAGCTACTCTCTTCAGCCAAGGGCAATTCCCAGCAAGAGCTGACACCCGAGGGCAGGCAGCTGGCAGTGCTCCCAGCAGCTGGCGAACCAGTCCTGGAATCCTGAGCAGCATGGCTGCGTCCACCAGTGCTTTCCACTCCTATGTGCTCCTTGGCCCCCTGTGACCCCTGAACTTCTGCGGGAACCAGAGGCTGGCGGATGAAGGAGGACACCCTCCGGGTTGCTGTAACTCTCACCACCTATAGCAAATATTTACTGAGTGTCAGAACTTGTAGTATATGTGCACTCAACATACGTAAATTCAGCAAGACCAGGCCCCAGAAGAAAAAGGGCAAATAGGAATGATTAATGCCTAACAGTAGCTTTTACATATATTCTGTGCATGTGGTACCTCGCACATTTCTTTGCCCCTATTACTCTCTGAAGGCCACACACATGGAACTGCATGGATGATTGAAAGGACTTTCAGGACTCTAACTTTGCATGGTTTTATCCTCACTGATACATGAGTATCTGAGGCCCAAGCACAGTTTCACTGTCCCTACCAGTGTGAGGCTCTGGAGAAGAGAAAGATATGTTTCTCGGAGTGTTTATCTCAGGCGATTGCAGCTCTGTGCAGCCTATTCTGACAATGCACTGGGACAGGAGGAGGGTTCCTCCTGCAGGTCTGTCCCTCCTGCCTGACCCTGGCTGCTGCTGGGTCTAGTTCACCCTCCTCACCATTGCTGAGGCTGCCCCACTGCTGCAGGGAAGTCCTACCTTTGATTCAAATCCTCCCCCCAGTTTTGCACAGGAGACTCATCTGGGATGACCCAGGCATGGCTTCCTGCTGAGTTCACCGCTCCTTCACCCACCCTGAGCTCCGCCCAAATGCCCTTCCCTCACCTGTCATGTGGTTTTATAACTGGATGTCTCTGCACACGCTCATGACGCTGCTCAGCACGCACTTTCTCAGCTGCTTCACCTCAGTCGAGACTCTCTGGCTGTCCACTGGGACCCTTGGAGCTATGTGGTTCTCCATCCTGCACACTGTAGGACATTCAGCACTTTCCTTAACCTCTAACCTCCGACAACCAAAACTCTCTAGACGTTGCTGTATGTTCCCTGCGAGGTGGACCCACCGATGTAAACAATGCCTTCAGAGCTTGATTTAAACATTACCCTCCGCAAATCTTTCCCCAGCCCCCAAGCCTGCAGATCTGACTTAGAACCTTGTCCTTTGTATTCCAGGAGCCCCTGGTTCTTGCCCCAGTCACAGCCCTTACCCTCAGTTTTCAATCATTAGCATATTTGTTGTATTTCCCCGTTCAATGCCTCAAGACAGGAATCATGTTTTATTCCTTCCTGAAGCCTCAGCATTCAGAACAGGAGCTGACTTTATAGTAGGTGCAGCATCTCTGTTTGTTGAGCAAATGAACAACCAAGTGTGTCAGGCAGAGAGGTGACTTCTGAGCTAAGACTTGGAAAAATGGAGCACAAGTGTAGCTCTGAGGCATGTAAACATTCAACTCAGCTCTCGGAGCCGGAGAGAAATGTGCGTTACTGTTTGGAATCAGGTCTAGCAATTCGAATGCTTTGGCTGAAATGAACAGGAAACACAACCCAAAACAAGCTGTGTTAAAACCCAAAGAAGGGCTCAGGATATGCTCAGTGGTAGAGCACTTGCCTAACACGCACGAAGCTAATGAAGCCAGTCGGAAGTAGGCAGGGAGCTCTAGCTCTTGTGACTCCAGCTAAGACTCAGCAATGCTATCATCTGTTCTGGCGCTATGGACAGTTCAGAATGCTTGAGGTATGTGTCCCACACCTTGGAGAGGACTGTCTCCAAGAGAGGGACTTTCTCAAGCAGGATGAGGTGGGAGGTGGGCATCAAGAAGGAACCCCAAGACCTTTTAACCCATCACTCCAACACAAGGCCGCTCTTCCAGAGGGGACTTCAAAGGTCACATTTTCCCAAACATCAGGGTTGTTAAACCGAGACCAATGAGCTTCTCGTGACCTCTACAGTAGGGAACCCCTCTGTGTGGAGGGCAGTGAGGGGCAGGAGCTAGGGTGGAGCTGGCTTCTGAGTGTCTGCTACGGGCTGCAGAGGTTTTGCCTAGGGCCAGAGTATATAGCACGGAGAACACTGAGGCACCTTCTACCCCTGACTGAGCCACCAGTACAGCTCACCCCTTGGGAGATTAAGAAACTACAACAACTGAAGAAAAGAGGCTATCCCTCCTGGCTTAGAAGACTGTGAGAGACTGTCCTGCCTTTTCAGCTCACCCAAAACAAAAGCAGTATGTCATCCTCCTATCTCCCTGGCCTGAGTGTGGCTGCTGTCTTCCACTGGAAGACAGTCAGGATGAAACTTGACATTTTGGTGAGGTTTTTAAAAAAAATTCACAGGCAACTCCACAGAATCATCGAGCCATTATTTTGAGCCTCCTACTTGTTCCAAAAGGAGCTGATCTCACTCCATTGATAGGGAAGCGTTTGAGATGTGGGCTCAGCTGGGAGCTGAGGTAAAGACCTCTGTACTCCTGGCCTACGACCGTCTTCTCTCCACAAGGCAAAGAGGGAAGATCCTGGAATCTGGTTTCCAGAAGCAACTTCTGAGATCTGCCTCTGCTCCTCCAGGCAGGTGGCTCATGTAGCCCCTGTTATAACCAGGGCAGGCATTAAATGGAGGAAGAGGCGATGATTTGTGTAGCCCAGAAGATACCTCCCCCCCGTAGCAGGATGAAAAATGGTCATGGAGCCAGATCAATTTCATCATGGCCAGATGGCCCAGAATTTATCTTGCTGCAACCCCCACCTGGTCTCCAGGCCCCTGCCAGGAAGTTGCAGGATCTGTTCAGAATCTGTTCCTCTTGCAGCATGGAGCTATCCTTAGCACTAAGCTGAAAATCAGAGCCTGCAAGAAAATTTTGGAGGTTTTCAGGTTCCCACACTCTGGAAATGCACCAGGAGGAGGCCAAATGATGTTATTTGACTTGGAAAATTTGGCCTGTAAAACACTGATCCACTTAGAAGCTTGTCACTCAAGAAATTTCTAGACTACATGGTCTTAAGAGCCTCCATCTATTTTCTTCAAGCACATTCTGAATAAGACTTACCTGCCTGTTCTAGCCACACAGAAACATCTTCTACTGTCTTTTGTTTTTCTATCTGTGCTTTGTTTTGAGCCAGGGCCTTCACATTGAGCTACATCTCCAGACCTTTGAATTTATTACTGGCTTTTTTGGGGTCCAAATCAGTTGGTATGTGTTCACTTTTCTGTAGCTCACTCTTTTTTTTTTTTTTTTTTTTTTTTGAGACAAGGTTTCGCTTTGTAGTTCAGGCTGGCCCTGAGCTCACTATGTAGCCCAGGCAAGCCTCGAACTCAGCAATCCTCCTGAGTGCTGGGATGACAGGCGTGAGCCACCATGCCAGGCACTGTAGTATGTGGTATTGATTGCTGGTGGGTGTGTCTCCATGCCCAGCATTATATGTGGTTACCGGGGATTGAACTCAGGTCCTTGCGCTTGAGAGGCAGGCGCCAGAACCACTGAGCTAACCCTCCGGCCCTGCCCAGCTATTTTTTAATGCCTTCAAGAGGAAATTCTTCAGGCTTTTCAGATTAACTTCCACACTGTCATCCAGTGAGTTTTTCTTCATACCCTACTGTGTGCCATCAGAGAGACAGCAAAGGTCGTCCTTTCTGTCATGGAGCTTGCAATCTAGTAGGGGGGCAGACATGAATGGCCACAATTCCAGGAACAGAGATGGGTGGGCTAGTTCCAGGAACATGAAGCAGGGAATTATAGACTTGGCCTGGGAAAGGCTCCCTCGGGAGGCAACTTTTGAGCAAATACCCAAAATGAGGGGCTAGGCAGGGGTGGGCCCCAGGCAGAGGGCTTTCCACACAGGGCAGAAGGAGCAGTGAAGTCCAGAGGAAGACGCGTGCTCACGAAGCACAGAGAGAGCATCCAGAGACCCTTTCCTTTCCTTCACCACCTTCAGGTTGAATCTGTCAGTTCTCTTTCAGAATATATCTTGGCCCTGTCCATATCCTCTTCGTCCACGGCCCACTCTCATCTAAGCCTTTGCCATCTCTTTTTGTCTGGATTACTGCAGGAGTCTCCTAAATGACCTTCTATAAATTCTCACATTCCAATCACATTTCTTTCCTGCTTAAAATTCTCTAATAGTTCCCTCTTGTCCTCCTGACAGCTGGGGCTTCAGCCATAAGATCCATGTACTCCTCTGCTAGGGCACAGTTTAAACAACAGAAATGTATTTTCTCACCATCCTGAAGACCAAAGCCCTAAATCTAGGTGTTAGCAATGCTTGTTCATCCTCAGGACTACGAGAAAGAGATCCAGGGCTCACTCCCTGGTGGACAGCCGTCCTTTCCCCATGTTCCTGCATCATCTTCACTCCGTGTCCACGTCCCCGCCTCCTAGAAAGACACTAGTTACACTGGCTTGGAGTATGAGCTCACGACCTCATGTTAACTCAATTACCCATGTGAAGACCATGTCTTCAAATACGCTCACATTCGGAGATACTGGGCTGTAGGACTTGAACATGTGAATTTTGGAGGGGACACAGTTCACCTCATAGCAGTGCTTTGTCTTTCTGAAATACTATAAGCTCTTTCCTACCTCTGGACTTTTCCCTACGCTCATCTATATTTGTTTCTCATCTCCTTTGGGTCTGAAAAAATTATTACCTCTTCAAGTAAGCCCTTTCGTGACCATCCCCATCAAACTATGATGCGCCAACTTATTGTGTTGGTATATTACCAAAAAAATGATAACATAGTAAACAGATTATTATATAATTTGTTGAGCATTGGCAAATGCTGGTCTGGTATATCCCCAGACCAGCTCAATCAAAGTAAAGTACATTTTTGTCCCCCCAGAAAATTTCTATACTCCTTCTTTCAGCCAGTCTTCCTGTTCTTGATCTTCATGGAATTTCTGGGTTACAAAGGAAGTATGTGTCTAATTTTTAAATAAACTAGTCAAATTTACAAAGTTTTGTACTATTTTTCCTCCTCCTTGCAGCACGAGAGTTCTAAGTCTATCTAAATCCTTCTATCTCACCAACATTTGTTGTTAACAGACTTGTAAATTTTAACCACTCCACTGGATGTGACATGAAACAATTTCTGTAATTCCTGGTGGCACTGAGCACCTGTCTATGCATTTATTGGACATTTATGTATCTCCTCTCAGTGAGATGTCTTTTTAAGTCTTTTTCTTCAAGTTTTAAATTAAATTGTCTTTTTGTTATTGATTGGTAGAAATTACCTATATAATCCAGATACAAATCCTAATGTTTTCTCCTCTCAGCAGCTTTTATTTTTAGTAATTGTCTGATTTTAAAAGTTTTTATTTATTTATTTTTTTTGCAGTACCAGGGATTGAACTCAGGCCCTTGTGCTTGCAAGATAGGCACAGTACCACTTGAGCTAAATCCCCGACCCAAAAAGTTTTTAATTTTTATGAAGACATAGGGCTACAAAACATACCCCAAAACCAGACAATGGGACTAAGTGTGTTGGAATATTTTCCAGAGAGTAGATAGTGTCCTTCAATTTTGTTCCCATGGGTTTTAAAGAAACTAATAGGTGTGGTGGGGCACACCTATAATCATAGCATTCAGGAGACAGAGGTGGGCCAGCCAGGGCTGCAGCAAAGCAGGGCCTTGTCTCAAAAACCAAAAGAAGGGCTGGAGATTTAGCTCAGTGGTTCCGGTGCCTGCCCAGCAAGTGCAAGGTCCCCTTTGTGCTTTTTTGGTTTTTTTTTAGACAGGGTCTTGCTTTATAGTTCAGGCTGTACCTGAGCTCACAATATAGCCCAGGCAAGCCTTCAGTAATACTTTTTTAATTCCCCTAATTTCTTTCTTATTCACATCATAGGTGACTGTCTGGAAAAGTGCCCCTAAAACTCCTCCAGCCCATACCTTCTGTCTCATTGAGAAATCCCATCTGTTATGGTTTAGATCAAAATTGTCTTCTACATTAAGATGTAGGGCTTTGGAAAGTAACTAGATGGGGGAGAATTAATTCATTAGTGGATCAACCCAATAATAAGTTCATAGCTCTTTTCTGTGAGTGAGGAAGTAGGTCACCAGGGCTGTGACTCACCATGCTCAGCACTGTGGCATGTAGTACAGGTTGCTGGTGGGCAGTGTCACCACACCCAGTATTGTGTATATGGTTACCAGGGATCAAACCAGGGACCTTGCACTTGCCAGGCAGGCCCTGGAACCACTGAGCTAAATCTCCAACCCTGGATAGATGTTTTATTTCAGGCCAAGTTCATGAAGTTGTATTGAATCCCAAGTACCGTATGCTAGGCTCACAGAAACAGGCACAGTGGCCTCAGGGAGGGTCCGGTTTGAGGCAGTGCAGATGTGAAGCAAATCCAGAGGGATGAGAGGAAGCTCGGGGCACGCTGAATGCTGACCAGTAGCTATCAAGAGGCTGAAAAATAATCTGAGAATTGTGGGGAAACAGGAGTTCTTTAGAATTTGGCTTAAAAAACCTGTTGAAGTCATCCGTGAGTTAAGACTCGGGACCCTCCAGTTAAAGGAGCTCCCCGTGCAGAATGGAAGCCCCGTGGGGAGAAGCAGACGTTAATTTCTACCGGGGGTGTCATAGGTGGATGGCTGCGGGAGCCTGGAGAAAGTGTCTCCACTTTCCCTACAAAGCAGTTCCTGTCCATCCCTCTCTACAGAGCAGCCCCACCCTGGGGAGCAGGGAGATGTTATGAGGCACACTTTTGCCCTGCCCAAGGGACAACTATAAATTCACATGATCATAGATCTCCCAATATGGCTGGAAATGCATGGTACAGCTAAGGGGTGGGAAAGTCATAACTCAGCTCACCCCGCTGCCATTAACCTCCCACCTGGGAGTAGTTTAGCGCTGAGCATCCATTATGTATTAGTGAGATTGAAGATGTAGGAGGAAGGGCCGCGTGTGGGTAGCGATCGGCATTAGAGAGGCTGTCAGCACGGTACAGCGGGATGTGCGTGGCACTGGGGGCCTCTGGCCACAATCCTTGCCCTGTTCTGGGTCACTTTGGGAAAGTCATTTAACCGATCTCACCTCCATTTCCTCATCTGTCAAGTGGGGCTTTATTTAAATCATCTCCTAAAGTTCTTCGGGCTCTGAATTCAACTCAGAATGTGCACAAGTTGTATTCCCTATCCTACAAGGTGAAGGCACACAAAATCCCAACAGGCAGACTGCAGACTGTCACAGGGCACACCTCCTAGGCCATGCAGAAGAGCCCGCTGCGTCCCCCAGCTCAGGGTGTGGGGATAGGCTGTCAGGCAGGACATGTCTTTGGAGTTTTTGTTACCCGGAGGGTAATTTCTCTTCCTGAATTTATAATCTATCCTTGCTTGTATTAATATAAAAATAGGATTTTAAACTACTGTAGACATTGATTTGAAGGTTGATGGAGAACCTTACTTTTCCTTTGAACAATAACCCAATCCTAACCTTGGATAATATTACAGGAAATGTCAAATTTCTTGTTTGTGTTTTCAGTCTCTTCTCTAGTTTAAAGAAAAGTGAATACATATTTAAGTGAAATAGAGCATAGTTTTGTTCTCCATATGCAGTGTTTGCGCATAGGCCTTCCCCGCATGGATGAGTCCCCTCGTGGCCTTTCTTCCTCTGCCCATGTAGAGATCCAAGTGCGTACACATAGCAATCACATTGGGCAATGTGTGGGCTTGAATGATGGTGATGACGATGAAAGTAACTATCATTATGGCGCTTTTGCCCTATACAAGCGTTACATATCCCTGCATGTACCTTTGTCTCATCCCTATTAAAGCCTTGGAGGCGGTGTGATCCTCATTTTACCAGTGAAGTCACTGAAACACCAAAGAATTAAAGCGACTGTCCACTGGCATCTCTGCTGCCCCATCTTCCAGCCTCTCAGCTCACTCCCGAGGCCTGGCTCTTGCTGCTAGAGCAGCTGACTGTGGTCACCTGGGCAGTTCCTCTCCCTGAGGATACTCCCGGCTTGAGCTTGAGTGTGGCCAGTGTGGAGAACAAACACCCATAGAAGGCCCAGCCAGCAGCGGCAGGGAGGCCTCGGAACCAAGGGCAGGCAGCAAACGCACCTCCATCGGCAGGCAAGGGTAGCTGGTATCCTTGCCTCCTGCTCCTGACACCACCCAAGCCCCAGCTCTCTGCCCAACGGATACTGCAGCCAGTCCCTCAGTGAGAGACGATCGGCGGGGGATGGCAGAGGAATGTTCGACATCTGTGCATCTTGAACCGGAGCAGCCATCAGAACCCCCTACAGTGCTTCTTAAAGCACAGGATCCCTGCCCCAGAGCTTCTGATTTGTTATGTGCCACTTTTCTCCCACTGTGCCATCAGACAACCAGCAATTCTGTAACCAGGGGCAGCACCCAGGACCGTGGAAAGCATTTGTTCAGAGTCTTAAGTACCAACCCTCAGGTGTAGACTACAGGCCGCTACAGGTTCCTATATTCAAAGGCATCAAAGGGTATAGAAAATGTGTACGTACAATACCCCATGATGAATATATTCATTGTTTCATAAACATATACTAATAAAAATTTAAGATTTTAGAGAATACCATTAATTCCATCCATGAAACCCATTTCTTATTATTATGCTAATTTAAAAGTCTGCATCTAGCTGTACTGAAATGTACGGTGGCAACTCAAGTGTGATCTTTCTCATGTAACGCTGGCCGATGACGCTGTCTTGTGACTTCCCGGTTGGACACCTAGGATAGACCTTCAATTAGCATAGTCTAGTAATATAATTAATCTGGTGAACATTTTAGAGTAAATTACAGACCACCTTCGTGAGAAGGAACCTAACCAATCCTTGGGTCTTGTTTGGTCCCACAGACGGAGCCTGAAATCATAGAGGAAACCAATGTGGACAGAGTTCATGACCCCCGCGGCTACGCCAGGGCCCGGCCAGTGAAAGGCCACTCTGAGACCTCCACGCTGAGCTCGCAGCCGTCCATCGACGAGGTGCGCCAGCAGATGCACATGCTGCTGGAGGAGGCCTTCAGCCTGGCATCCGCCGGCCACGCTGGCCAGAGCCGCCACCAGGAGGCCTATGGCTCCACGCAGCACCTGCCCTACTCCGAGGTGGTGACCAGTGCCCCAGGGACCATGACACGGCCCAGGGCTGGCGTGCAGTGGGTGCCGACCTACCGCCCGGAAATGTACCAGTATAGTCTGCCCCGGCCGGTAAGTCCGATGCCCCTCCCACCTGTCGTCATCAGTCCGCTCTGGCCAGTGGGTCCACACAGTGACTCAAAGCGGGGGCTTCGAAAGCTGCGCCTCCTGGGGAGTTGGAGACAAACTTGGCTGGCTCTGATGTCATCCTTCACCCGGGACAGAGCCTTTTATTCCTGTGAGCAAAACATGCGAACAGTTCTTAGGGCCCAAGGCAGTGGCTCATGCTTGTATCCTAGCAACTGGGAGGCCACAGCAGAGTAACAAGTTCTTGTCCTGCCTGGACAACTTAGCAAGACCTTGCCATAACATAAAGAAAATTTTAAAAGAGCTCAGAGTGAAGGCCTGGGCAGTACAGAAGAAAAAAGTGGGGTTGAAGCTTAGTTCGAAAGCACCCCTGAGTTCAACCAAAGTATAGCAAAGGGAAGAAGAAAAACAAAAGCCTTTATGTTCAGCCATAATACATTTTAGAATGAATTTTCTTTTCTACTGACTGTCCTTAGAAGGGCTGAGCTCATTCTTCATTCAAGAGAATGCCAGGTAAGCAGTAAACGCTAGTTCGCTGAGGAGTAGTTGCTCCCATGATTTCAAATAACAATTTAAAATAGTTTGCATTTCATTCATCACAGAAGCATCTACCTCAATCTTTTTCAGATGACAGGCATAGTTATATAAATCATACTAGACAGAGCTTACATATATAGACTTAGCCCTTCTGATATCACTTGCCCTATCCCAGGGGTTACTCCTGAACAGAGGTTTATAAATTGTTACCAAGATATATCACCACTCAATAAGAGTCAACATTATTGAGTGTTTCACAAGTCCTAGTACTGATCTAAGTGTTACTTGGATGTTACTAATTCAGTGTGACTTACAACAAGCCCCTGAGACAAGTACAGCTTTACCCCTAGTTTACAGACAAGAAAACTGAGAGTGAACAACTTGTTCAGGGTATCCAGGAAGAGACAGAGTTGGGACCCAAGGCCCAGTGGTCTAGCCCCAGAAACTAAGCTTAACCAGCATGTTGTATTGTCTTGTGTTTTTATTGTATTGCCTCTCCTCTGTATTATTGACTTCATTTGGGACACCTGTGGGCCTATACTCCCAAACCCTAGTACACCTATCCTGGGACTTAATAAATTACTGTGGTGCCATGTGCACACTAGAGCCAGTCTTCTTATGATCCCTGTGCTCCACACGGCTCCTTCAGCCAATGAGATGTCTCCCCACGATGCTGCTCTTTGAGTCATGCCTCTTCTCCATGAAAGTTTTGTCTCCTACCTAAGCTTCCTGTCCCCACACCAAAAGAACCCAAGGTTGATTGCAAATTGGGGCTCTAGAGGAGGGAGAGGTGGCTCAAGGCCACCGTCATTGCAAGGCTTTGTCCTTAGGTCGCAGGTTTAAAATCTCTATCTTATACCCTTCTCCAGGGGAATCCAGATCCCAGGACTCTGGCTCATGCTAATCAAGCTCACAACTGCTTTATTACTAAGATTATGAACTTACCAACCTTCAGTGAGTATCAGGTGGCCAGATGCCAGGGTGATCAGCCCAAAACACTTGTGTTCGCTGGTCTGTATGCTCCTTCACTAAGTATGTAAATATCTGTGTAGGGAAAATGAAACAGCGGAAGAACTAGTTGTTTTAAAATCATCTTCTTGGGCCGGAGATTTACCTCAGTGGTTCCAGCGCCTGCCTCACAAGCCCAAGGTGCTGAGTTCAATCCCAGGTAACCACATACAATGCTGAGCATGGTGAGTCACACCCACCAGCAATCAATACCACATACCACAGTGCTGGACGTGGTGGCTCACACCTGTAATCCTAGCACTCAGGAGGCAGAGACAGGAGGATTGCTGAGTTTGAAGCTTGCCTAGGCTACATAGTGAGCTCAGAGCCAGCCTGAACTACAAAGCGAGACCCTGTCTCAAAGAAAAAAAAATCATCTTCTCACTTCGTGATATGCACATCCAGAGAATAAGCAATAAAGAAAGTAAACACAAGACCTCTTTATTCCCGCCGGTACTGGACAGGACCTTGTGTTGGTGAGGCAGGCACTGTGCCACTGAGCTAAATCCCCAGCCCAAGACATCTTTTTTTATGTCCTATTTTCTGAAATATAAGTAGCATACAAAGATAAATTTTTCCTTCCATTTGTGATGCTAGAGATCTTACCCACGACTTTGTGCATGTTAGACAAGTGCTGTACCCCTGAGCTATGACCCTAGCCCTCCAAGAAGAATTGCACGTATCCAGCACATGTTGTCTACCTGTATACATCAGTGGGCACTTTGTGTGCCTCCACGTTTTGGCCATTGTGAATGACGTTACTGTAAATTTCACTGTACAAATATCTCTTCAAGCCCTTTCTCTTCATTCTTTTGTGTGTACACCCAGGAGTAGAATTACTGGGTCATATGAAAATTCTCTTTGTCATTTTTTGAAAAACTGCCCTGTTATTTCCCATAGTGGCTGCATCATTTTCCATTCCCACCAGAAATGCCCACGAGTCCCAGTTTCTCCACATCTTCACCAGCACCTGCTGTTGGCTGAACTTTTGGCAGTCTCCACCCTAATGTGTGTGAGAAGTTACCTCATTGTGGTTTTGACCTGCATTTCCTTAAATGTCAGTGATACGCAGGACCTTTCCACATGCTTTTTTTACTTAAGTTTTTCTTCTTTACATAATTTTTAAAGCAAAATAGACTCAGAAATGACTACACATCAGGAACACAAGTTTTCCTCCACCATCAGAGAACTCTGATGGGTGCATTCTCAAAGCACTGCATGACCCAAGAGAGGGGACAGCTCCGAGGTCACCCCTGGCCACATGCTCACCAGTCTGGATCGAAGAAGCATCCCTGTTTCCCAGAAAGAAAAAAATTCTCAGTCACTCTTCAAATCTGTCGTTTTAAATGCTTTCCCGTGACAATCACATTATAATTTCCAAGATTACAGTGTTCTACTAATTGTACATTGCATCGGCACCTGCCTGGAGGAAATAGGGAATTTCTTCTGTGAGATTTAGCAAACACCTTAATCTTACCATGTTTATACCTCCTCATAGGCTGCTTCCCGCTGGGAACAGTC
The DNA here is from genome assembly GCA_004025085.1 of Thryonomys swinderianus. Lineage (NCBI taxonomy): Eukaryota > Metazoa > Chordata > Mammalia > Rodentia > Thryonomyidae > Thryonomys > Thryonomys swinderianus. The sequence goes on from PVIC010001589.1 coordinate 63,073, forward strand.
ACTGTATCCCTTCATTACCACTGGCTTCCATCACGTTGGCTCGTTCATCCCAGTCTCTGCAGGACCCTCCTGTCCTTGAACTCAGTCTTCTTCACAGCCCATGATAGGATGGTACTCATCAGCTGGAAGGCCTCAGTGCCTGAAGCTCTGAGCCTCACACCCCTGCCATGCAGTGGGAATGACACAGAGCAGTGGAGAGGACAAAATGATAATTCCTTAAATGCTTAGCCTGATCCCGGCACCTAGTAGCCGTCCAACACTCGTTAGCTGACATCAATCACAGTGATGGGTGTCATACCCAACAGGGCAAGTTACTCAACAAATGGTAGTTATTGTTATCAAATTATCACTTCCTTTTCATCAGGCCTGCTAGTGATGTCCTTTTCTCACTGCTGATTCTGAGACCATAGCTTCTGCTCCTACTTTATTATACCCTTTTAAGACCATGCACTTATGTTCCAACTCAAGGTCCAGAGAAACTTTCTTTCAATTTGAAGATAATTATCAAGAACAATAGGGCCAGATTCTGGGAATCCTTGATGAGAACTGTAGTTCAGAGAGAAAAGTTAAGAAAAAGAAAAGTTTAGCCAACCGGGACAAGTCTTCCAAACAGTGAAAGACAGGAAGATGCCATATCCCCTAGCCATCACACATCAATTTGGTAAAACCATCTTTAAAAAATCATTGTGGGACACACAAGAACTCAGGTAGTTCTGTTGTTATAATTAGGGGTTGACATCTATACAAAATGACCAAAAACATCTGCATTATTTTGAAACAAAGCCACCTAAAAGAAAATGGACTGAGACATAACATAACAGAGACATGAACAATCCAGCCAGAACAATATTAGAGGCCATTCTTCTGTTATTATGGTTCCCTTCTCCTCTAATAATACCTAAGGTCATATTTCCATGGAGGGAGAAAATAACTAACAATACACAGTGGGAACGGTGATTCTTAACTGAGGTCTCATAGAGCTCCTTTGTGCTACAATAATGTGGAAATTGGTGGAAAAGGTGGCAATTTAGAATGATAACTGTGATTACTTTTGTCTTCCAAAAGGGAAGTGCTTCAACCTCTGCTAGGGGGTAATTGAAAGCTATTGACTTTAAATGCACTGGGCCAGGCTGACAGCATTTATATCATGAGAAAGGCTATCACTGGTAGTTTGGGAGTTCTGCCCTGCAATTCAAGAGACTTTCATCTTATTTTACCCCTTGGATTCACTTTTGTAGCAGCCTTAATAAGTGTATGCCAAGTAGACTGCAAACATCCTATAGCCTACTGGAAAAAGAAGAGGGAATTCCAAAATGCTTCCCCACCAGACTCTTTACAGATGGAATTAACAGTGACAACAATAATGACAGTTGCCTCTACTAATTGCTATAATTTACCACACACCAAACAAAATACTATGCAGACATGATCTCCTCTAATCCAGCACCCATCCTGAGGTCAGTATTGTTGTCTTTAAGACCCATAGTGGAAGCTGAGACTTGGGGAAGTGAAGAAATCTGTCCAGGTTTAGACAGTCCTGAGGATATAGAAATGCTTGGATGCTCAAATCCTTCACATAAAATAGTATAGTATTTGCCTGTGACCTACACACATTCCTCTGTATACTTTAAGTAATGTCTAGATTATTTATAACACCTAATGCAATGGAAATGCTATGTAAATCATGGTTATGCTGTATTGTTCAGGAAAGAATGACAAGAATAACATCTGTATGTGTTCAGTGCAGAGGCACCTTTTCCCAAAAAATATTTTTCTTCTCCAGTTGGTTGAATTTGCAGATGTTAAGCCCACAGATCCACAGGGTCATCTGTACAACTAGAAATGGCAGCCCTGGGGTTAGGACAGACTTGTTTAAGTTTGAAGACCATACTCTTCCTATCCCTTGGCTAAAGTGACTTGGAATGTTTTCCAGGCACTGATGGAACTTGAATATCCAGAGTGGGAAGACGTGTCCATTCTTGTTACTAGCCTAGTAAAGAGACATCTCTTTGATGGTAAAGTTGGGGTTTGCGGTCTTTTTCCTTCTATTCCCTTTTTCAGAGGTGGCCAAGGAAACTGCTAGCTGTGAGGCAGGGTGTGTGATGCTGGAATTAAGGGTGTGTGATCACTAAATCAATCTAATGATGGGTTTGGCACTGCCCTAGTCCCAGTAGCCTGGATACACTATAAGGGACAGAAAGAGGCTTGTCCTGTCCTTTGTGTTTTTACTGTCTTCCACCTGCCATGATGCCCCTCTGCCCTGCCACCCTGCCTTAGAGCCAGCTGATTACAGACTGAAACCTTCATAAACTGTGAGCTAAATGAACTTTTCCATCTTCAATTTTGGGTGTTGGGTATTTTGTGTCAGCAATAGAATAAAAGTAACTAAAACAATTACATTGGGGTATGTCTCAAAATAAAAAAATACAAAAGGACTGATGATGTATTTCAAAGTGAAGGCCCTTGGCTCAATCCCCAGTAACACAAAAACAAATAAAAAAACAAAACAACCCTGACCTAATGATTCCCCTATTCTTATCACACCCAGCCTCATTCATTTTGGAGGCCTGAAACCTATACAGAAAGGCTACCTTCAGTTCTAAGTCTCTGACCTTTCTCCTAGGCAAAAGGCAGGGACCCCAAAAGATGTTTCCCTTGGATGCCAGGTTGGACCTTACAGCAACTGTTGTGGAACTGGGAACTTGGAACCTGTCAGTGGTGTTAAACGATAGCCTCAATGGGATCCTAGTCATAAAATGGCCATCAGAAACCAGATTCCCAATTGCAGTCATTCTTTAGTATTTGACTGCCTTGAAACTTGTCAGATTTGGCCCTTGACACATTTTGATGGAAAATTTTGTCTCAGTACTTATAGTTTATTTAGTCCTCATTGATAATTTCTCACTCAATGCGCAAGCTAGAACTTGTTGGTGTTGATTGCCTCATGACTAACTCCCTACCCCTTCCAGCCAAAACTTTTCCTATCTCCCAGAACCAGTTGATCATGAGTAGGAGTGAGAGTGGGAGCTAGAATGTAATGACAACTTTGAAGAAACTGCCCCAGGGAAGGTATGAAGAGAGTGTTTTTGTCACTTTCTCATCACTGGAGCAAAACACCTGACATCAGCAATTTAAAATTGGAGAGATTGCCAGGCATGGTGGCTCACACCTGTAATCCCAGCACTTGGGAAGCAAAGGCAGGAAGATTTCTGAGGTCAAGGCTTGCCTGGTTTATATAGTGAGCTCAGGGCCAGCCTGAACCACAGAGTGAGACCCTGTCTCAAAAAAAAAAAAAAAGAAAAAAAAGAAATTTATTTGACTCACAGTTTCAGAGGGTTCAGTCTATGTTTCTGGCTACAAGGCAGACATGGAAAGTGAAGGGGAACAACTCAGGAAAGCTGCTCAGACCATAGTAGCCAGAAAGCACAGAGAAAAGAGGAGAGGAGGACAAGGATACACCTTCCAAGTCACACCTCTAGTGATCTACCTTCTCCAACCAAGCCTTGCCTCCTAATAGTGCATTCAGCCATAAACTCATCAATACTTTAGTCTGCTGATAAGTGTAGCACTCCCACGATCCAGTCACCTTCCAGAAGTCCAACCTTTGAATGTACGAGACTTTTGGAGAATGTTGTAAGTCTAAACTGTGACACAGTGTAGGCTGACTCCTTCAGTCAGTGAGTGCATAGCATAGGCCCTATTTCAGCTTTTAATGTGGCTGCCGTGGGGGCCCCAACAGCCCAGGGATCCATCCCAGAGGTGGCCAATGTCCCATGCCATCATGCCTTATACCAGGAAAAGTCTTCCAAAGAAGGTAACTCCCTCAGTGCCTCTCAAAAGTCCAAAACTTTTCATCAGATCTCCTGGTGAGCTGCTGTGGGAAAGACAGGTATAGAAAGCTTTTTCTTGGCTGAGAATCTGTGTTGACTACAGAATAAGGCTTCCAAGAACCAGAGATAAAAATAGATTGTTGGCCTCCTCTGCTGAATAGCACACAAGGCCAGAGGGAAGGAGAGGGGCTGTGAACCCCTTTCTTTATTTTGGGGAAGGAGCATTTTAGTTGTTGGTTTATTGATGATCATAGAGTATAAAGCTATAAGGTCTTCCAGGACAATGATTTTCAAACTGTGTGCAAAACTTCAGAGTCCAAGGAGGTCCCCAGGGAGCCAGGATGAAGGCAAGTGAAGCATCAAATTTACCACTATCCCCTCCACCCCAACTTCAAGTAGAGAAGCTCCACTTGTATCTATGTATTAGTGGCTTTCAGAATGGTTTCATGGCTAAAGAAAAACAAGAGCTAGGCCAGTTTATTCCATGAGGAAAACAAATACAACACAAAAACAAGGCCCAGAATGGCTTAGTTAATTCTATGATCTATTATTTAATTAATCAAAAACTAAGCAATATATTAATCATAATACCTAATATAACATATAACCATTATTATATCATTTATATGTTACTGATATATCCCTTTAACAGATGAATCTATTGATAATCTATAGATTTTTGTCATACATTTATATAAGTATATATTATTAATGTAACAGGTTGATAGGTTATTCCATTAATGGTGAATCTCATTATTTAATCTGCTATCTAACCCCCCTGCACTGATTGTTTTATTTCAATAGTCATATTCCACTTCTAAAGTTACCAAGTGTTCCAGATCCTTCCAAATAATATATCTTTGTTTGGTCAATAATTCACTTAAAAAGTATCTTACTTGTCATTTTTTGGCTTGTGCTTGGAATTTCAAACTCTAAAGTCTATGATTTTCTCCTACTGACTTCCATTTCTCTGTCCTGGTATTTTGTGGTTTGATGTTTGAATTTGTGCTGATCTGAGAACCTACTGTAGTGACACTCCCCTCCCAAGAGAACTTAGTTGTTCATACGTGAGCCTCCCCCCTCCAAAGGTCCTAATGATAATCCTCTTTCAGGTTGGGTGAGTTTCTCAGATTCAGCTGCCTCAATTTACCTATCCCAAGCTTGCTCTCTTTCTTGGTCATGGATTGGCGTTCATCAATTAGACAACTCTTCCTTTCATGTTTGCTAACTACGCTGTCCACCACTAGTTTTAGCTCATGGTTTTGCTTTAGTTTGCCAAGATGTGGGGAAGGGGAGCCAGAGGTGTCCTTATATCTTGCAATTTTCACAATGCATTAAAAAGCATCTTCTATCTGGGATCTCCTTGTTATTGTGTGGGTCAGACCTTACAGGTAGGCAGTTGACTACCTGCTATGCTGCAGGGGGGCTTGCTTCAGCTTTTTCTTACAGATTTCCCACACTACTCCTGTCAGTCCTGATCCTTTTGGGTTTAAAGCCCATGTCATCTTATTTTTTGAGCAATCTGGCAAGTGTGGCACAAAGAAGAGCTGGGAGTTCATTTCTCAGAGTTCTCTGTATGTTCTAGATAGTAGTCCTCTATCAGAAGAGAGGCTAGCAAAACTGCTCCCATTCGGTAGGCTGCATTTTCACTCTGTTGACCATTTCCCATCCAGATCTTTCATCCATCTTGATTCAATCTGATCACAGTCTTCTGCAAGTGGAGATCCAGTTTACCTGGCACCATTTGCTGTATCTTCAAAATATGTTCTTGACCCCTTTGTCAAAAGTCAGATGGCTATGAGTATACAGGGCTGCTTCTGTTCTGTTCCATTCTACCAGCCTGTGTGTCTGTTTTTGTGTTGGAACTGTACTGTTTTCGTTACTATAGCTTTGTGGTATAACAGTGTTGTGATGCCTCTGGGTTTGTTCTGTTTGGTGAGGATTGCGCTGGTCCTGCTGGGTGTTTTCTGATTCCACATGAATTTTAGGATTTTTTTTCTAGTTCTATAAAGAATATCATTAAGAGTTTGATGGGGGCTGGAGATTTTAGCTCAGTGGTTCCGGTGCCTGCCTCGCAAGCGCAAGGTCCTGAGTTCGATCCCCGGTAACCACATATAATACTGGGCATGGTGACTCACGCCCACCAGCAATCAATACCATATAACACAGTGCTGGGTGTGGTGGCTCACGCCTATAATTCCAGCACTCGGGAAGCAGAGACAGAAGGATTGCTGAGTTCCAATTCTACATAGTGAGCTCAGGGCCAGCCTGAACTACAAAGCAAGGCCCTGTCTCAAAAAAAAAAGAGTTTGATGGGGAATTGCAGTGAATATATAGATCACTTTTGGTAACATGACTATTGTAGTAATATTTCAACAACCAAAGAACAAGGAGTTCTTTCCATTGTTGTCTAGCATCTTATTCAATTTAGATAGATTAGATAGATAGATAGATAGATAGATAGATAGATAGATAGATAGATAGATAGATAGATAATGAATCACAAGTTAAGCTTTGTGTTCCTAGAGTGTATTTCTACATTTTCTCTTGCTTAGGAAGCTGTGGTGAGGGCTGGCAATATAGCTCAGTGGTTCCAGTGCCTACCTAGCAAGCACAGAGTCCCTGGTTCAATCCCCGGTAACCATATGCAACAATACCAGGCATGGTGATTCACACCCACCAGTAATCAGTACCACATACCACAGTGCTGGGCATGGTGGCTCATGCCTGTAAACCCAGCACTCAGGAGACAGAGGCAGGAGGATCGCTGTGAGTTCTAGGTTTGCCTGGGTGAGATCCTGTCTCAAAAAAAGAAAGAAGAGGAAGAAGAGGAAGAGGAGAAGAAGCTGTGGTGTGGGCTCACTTTGCCCATCTCTGTCCATCTCTCTTTACCCCCTCATGCAGTGATGAAGTGTTTGGTGGTGTTCCAACTCCTTATGTTTGGCTAGTGCTTGTGCTCAGCCTGACTTCTCTGTGCTCTCAGTAGCCCTCTGAGAAGAACATCTGGAGCATCAGTGCCCCCACTCTGAAAGAGAACACTGGAGTCCAAGAGGTCACCTGACCTTCCAGGGGGCCAGGAGTTTATCAGAACTGCCACCCCTGCCTCCTGACCACAAACCCATTGCTTTCCTAACTAACCTTCCCTCCTTGAGAAAGTAAAACACATTCAATGATTCATTCATTCATTCATCTCATATTTATTTGACCATTTGTCATACACTGGGTACCACTCCAAGTCTAAGGACATTACTGATAATAAACCCCTATCTCTATGACCCTTATGATCTAGCTAATGGCAAATAATAAATAAGCAATGATGTAAATGCCAAGGTGAAAAGTAACTGCCATAGTGAAAAGTGAGACAGGGATAGATCAAATGGGGGGAAAGGATGGTATGGAGTAGGATAGATAAAATGAATGTAATCATGGAAAGAAATAGGAGAAAAATATCCCTGGTAGAAGGAACAGTAGGAACCCAAGCCCAAGGCAAGAAAGAATTTGAGTATTCTAAAAGCACTGAAGGACTCTGTGGTCACAGTAGCCTGAGAAAATGGAGGAACAGAAAGAGATGGATTAGAAGAAGTGGCTGGGGAATGTGGTAAGGCGTTGTCAGGAACAAGTCTGAGGCAGGAAGAGAATGTGGTTTCCTCTTTATACAAATGGTGATCAAATGTGCGCATATATATATATATATACATACATAATCTATACATGCAGTGTGTGTTTCAATACAGAAATTATTACAGTAAAAGACCCATTGTCATTAATCCCACTTAAAATACTCTCTTTCACCTACAACATATCTGTCCCGTCATTTTTGTCGCTTTCTGAAGCAGTTCTGGAAGTTCTTGTTCATGAGTGTCTTTACGAGCTGGGCTCCAGAGCAGAGGGAATGACGCTGCCAGGCGCCGTCCAGCAGAAAGGCGGGCTGGCAGGATCATTGGATGCACTCTCGTCCGCTTTATTCCTTGGAGCTGGCACTGTGTGTCTTGACTCTTCTCCCAAAGTCAAAGTCACCAGGAAAGATAAACGTCTTGAATTGATCTAGGACATCGAGGCAGCCATGACGGAGCGGCTAAAGACGTGAAGGAGGACTTCCAGAGCTGCCACAGAAAGTGGCAAGGATGACGGGCTAAGTATATTTGAAGCAAGGGACAGTGTTTGGAGGAGAGTTACTGACAATGTGTCTTAATTTCTTTTGTAAATGTAAACATTCTCTACATTTTTTATCACACCTCATACATGAACCACTGTGTTGATGGATGCTGGGTCCTAACACATTTCTCTATTTGCTTGTCAACTTCCCAGGCCTACAGGTTTTCCCAGCTTCCCGAAATGGTCATGGGCTCTCCGCCTCCACCTGTACCTCCCCGGACTGGGCCGGTGGCTGTTGCTTCTCTCAGACGGTAACACATTTCTTTCTCTGCCTTGTTTGGAACATTTGAAAGCGATTTGTCCCTGTGCTCGGTCCTGAGGACCGTGGTACCAGCAGATTGCCTTCATGCCCTCCCTCATTCAAGGTACATCACCTGTGTAGGCAGCTGGGTACCAGGAGGAAGCAGGGAGCACAGAGAGTCAACTGACTCTCAACCCTTTCTCAATAGAAAGTCCTTGAGAATCTACAGTCAGCAAAGCCAAAGCCAGCTGGGCCATGCCCTGAATGCCTCATACCCCGACCTTAGCATCTAGACATGACACCAGCTCGGACCACCACAATGGCTTCGATAAGCCTGGGTACCACCTGCCATATTAACACCTCTAGAAATACCATTTTTAACAAAATTTTTATCTTTATCGGTACATTGCATATAAACATCATATCATGATCACACTTGATATTGAGAATTTGTATCAGTATATGACACAATTTCTCACTTTTTCCCATTCACCTATCCACCCCACAACTCCTTACCCCCTAAATACATAAGTTTTGTTTCCTTTTTTATCACCATCACATTTTTTCTTTACCTCTCATTACTCACTCCTCCACCACATTTCCCTTTGAATATTTTCTATTTCACAATAGCTATCATACATTCTAGAACTCATTAACATCTTCAGTTTCATTACTCTGCCTTAAAGATAAGTTTGAGTCATTTAAACTCAAATGGACTAACCTTCAGGACATACTCATAAGTGAAATAAATAGGTCACAGATGTGTAAGTACCATAATCTGTTCTCTGGTATGACAAACCATTGTCTTTTCTTTTTCTTTTTTTAGACAGGGTCTCGCTTTGTAGTTCAGACTGGCCCTGAGCTCACTATGTAGCCCAGGCAAACTGCAAACTCAGCAATTCTCCTGTCTCTGCCTCCCGAGTGCTGGGATTACAGGCGTGAGCCACCACGCCCGGCACTGTGGTATGCGGTGTTGATTGTTGGTGGGCGTGAGTCTCCACGCCCAGCATTATATGTGGTTACTGGGGATCGAACTCAGGACCTTGTGCTTGCGAGGCAGGCGCTGGAACCACTAAGCTAACCCTCCGGGTCCAAACCGCTGTCTTTTAAGGTTGGGGTTTGACAGGCCCGGAAGGAGCACAGGTGAGCACTCACTCCAAATCTTTTTTTTAATTTTTTCTGAGACACGGTCTTACTTTGTAGTTCAGGCTGGCCCTGAGCTCACTATGTAGCCCAAGCAAACCTGGAACTCAGCAATCCTCCTGCCTCTGCCTCCTGAGTGCTGGGATTATAGGCATGAGCCACCACGCCCGGCACTGTGGTATGTGGTTACTAGTGATCGAACCAGGGACCTTGCATTTGCTAGGCAGGTGATGGAACACTGAGGTAAATCTCCAGCACCCCAAATCTTAACTTCTAAGAAGAAGAGGCAGAAATACATGAACTGAGATATCTCAGTAAGAGATATATGTCACACAGTCTGTTCTATAAGTGATATAACAAACACACGTTATTAATAAAGATGGATAAGTAATACGAAAGCCACAAACCCCAAGGAAGGTTGAGATAAGCCCGATGTCCAGAGTTTGGGAGAAATAAGTGTGCGCAGGCGCCACCATCCTGGCTGTCCCTCCCTAGCTCTCCCGGAACACGCGAGTCGCGCCCCACCTGTGGACCACAGATCTGGATTGTGAAGAAAAACATGTTTCCCCAGCGGCTGAGAATGTGAAACTGTGTAGACAGCTCCCCCTGGTGCCAGTGGAAAGATAAAGTGGGGTGGATGACCAGGCGGCAGTCTTGAACGTAACCCAGGCCCCGGGCGCGGTGCCTTGCCTCTCTGGGCCCTGATTTGCCTCCCTGGCTGTGAAATGGGAGTAGCGGCCTCAGGAGCTCGGAGCTCCCCAGATGGGGTCTCAGAAGTGTGTGGCGCAGAACCCAGCAACTCTGCTAGCAAGGGGCGTCTGAGCAGTAGAAAGGCCCGGGCCGAAGGGGAGAACAGGGGCTGCGGGGCAGGCGTAGGAGGGGCCGAGAAGGGCGGCCCAGGCGGAGCCCGCGGCCCCTGTCCTGCTGTAGAGAAATCCTCACGGCCTCTGCTTCCCGGAAGAGTCAAGGGCTCCTCGCTGCCCCCGGGAGTCTTGGCCGAGAGGGCCTCACACCAGCCGCGCGTGCAGGTTTGCAGACATTAATTCTTTCCCTGACCCTCAGTCTCCTCCCTCACCTTCCTGCCCCATCTGCCATCCTCGCCAAACATCCAAGGGTTGCTTTTCCTTCAGACGAACCCAGAGAATTAGGTGAGGAAAAACTTTTGAGGTGCCCCTGTCCACCCCGTTCGATCCTAGATGAGCAAACTGAGGCTGCAGGAGGTGGGGACCGAAAACAGGCTCCTGCCTCCCGTCCTCTCCCTTCTCCTACTGTGACCGTCACTGCTTTGCGTCCCAGTGGCCCCGGGGCTGGCAGCCTGCCATCCGTTGTGTCTACCTTTCCCTCCCTCCCAAGTGTATTTTCAGGGAGCAGAGGTCCTTCCGTGACATCCTGCCTCAGATGAAGGGTCACACTTGGAAAAGGCGGTGTCCGGTCTGTGGCGAAGGCACCCTCTGCGTGTGGGGGAGCCTGTGCCTGTGACACGGGCTATCCTGCTTCTACACCAAGTAGAAGGATCCTGCGATAAGTGGGCCTGTTTCTCTGTTTGCCTGTGAAGCTGGCAAGGATAGCAGTTCTCTCATTCGAGACGTTCTGGCTCCAGCTCCGGGAGCAGCCTGGCTTCACCGAGGCTTCCTGCTTCCTGCTAGTAGTAGCGGCCGCTCCTGTGTCCCGCTCCACCTCAGCCCTCCAGGGCTTCTAGAGCCTTCTCATTGGCTGCCAGCGACATCATCACTTGCTAGGTCGGCCATCCCCAGATAACACCCAGTGCTAATTGCTTTGCTTCTGTTACACGAAATTAAATTTCTGCTACCCAGAGACACTGAGCCACCCTTAGGAGAGAAGTGACCTTGAACACCTAGAGGTGACTCCAACTCAAGCCACCACTATTGCCATAGCAAGTTGGACGCATCTTGCCCTGCTGGTGCCCCCAGAAGTCCCTTTGTTACCTGCAGGTAGATCCAGTCCTGAAGATGCCACCCTTGTGAAGCTTAGAGGACACAGCCCACTCCCGCAGGATGGTGTGGGGCCTACGCTAACACAGCTCTCTGCTCTGCTCAGGTCCACCTCCGACATCGGCAGCAAGACCCGGATGGCCGAGTCCGTGGGCCCTGAGCCAGCCCAGCTGCACGAGAGCGGCTCATTCACTCAGGTGTCCAGAGGCCCTGTGTCCGTGGCGCAGCTGGATCAGTCAGCTTTAAATTACTCAGGTGAGAAAGAGGACAGCCCAGAGCCCCCCAGAACCTGGTGTGGACCCTTCTTTCCCCCTGACCCCCAAGTCCATGATACCTGCCATCTGCCATCCTTGGAAATCAAAACCACTGTGTTTCTGGGTCCCCTCATGACCTCCAGCTCCCACTAGAAGAGTTTCAGGTCTTGTTTCTTAAAACAGATAGAAAATCAGGCAACATGGCAAAGTATGCTGAAGTCAAGGCATATGGTAACATTTTGCCTCATCTCAATTTTGTGGGGCTTGTTTATCTTACCTTTTTTTTTTTTTTTTTAGACAGAGTCTTGCTTTGTAGTTCAGACTGGCCCTGAGCACACTATGTAGCCCAGGCTAGCCCCAAACTCAGCAATCCTCCTGCCTCTGCCTCCCCAGTGCTGGAATTACAGGTGTGAGCCAGCACACCCATGCTCAGTGGTGTGTGGTACTGATTGCCGTGGGCCTGAGTCATCATGCCCAGTATTGTTGTGTGTGGTTACCGGGATTGAACTCAGGACCTTGCACTTTCAAGGCAGGTGCTGGAACCACTGAGCTAAATCCCCTGCCCTGTTTGCCTTATCTTTAAAGCATTACTCAGAAAGCTGTCCGTCCCGTCTCATTCCCTCTCTCCCCAAAGCAATTGCAGTCCTCAAGCTGAAACTTCAATCTTTTGGTGTATAACATGTCAGTGAACAGTGTGTATTAATGTCTTGCACATCTTAAATGGATACCGATGACGCCCTATGCATTTCTTCTTGCCCTTTTCTTGACTTCACATTATTTGCAGGGTCTCTGTAGGTTGGTACATACATACCGATTAGCCTCGTTCATGTAGCCCGCCATGGCGTGTCCCATGCATGACGTGGCCTGTCCCACCCCGTCTCTCCTGGACCTTTGAGTGGTTGCCAGGACAATATCCAAATGGAATGTCAAGGTCTGTGCAGGTCCTCAGTGGTTTTCAGTTTGTTCAGACCATACCGTTCAGACTAAAACTGCAAGAACCCAGTTCTCAACACTTAGTGAGGCATTCCTAGTGTCCAAACATTCCACCGGGGACATACGTTCCTTTTAGTTCTTTTTCTCCCGGATCTTTGAAAAATATGTGCCATAAATAAATAAGTAAGTAAGTAAGTAAGTATGCATGTCCTGGGAAGCAAGCACCTGGACCCCAAGGTATCATTACCTCTTGTCAGCAGGTCAGAGGAGTCGGGAAGGGGACAAGAGCATTGGCAAAGGCCCAGTGGGAGAGTTGGCCCATCAACATCTAGAAAACTGGTCTACTGACTGGACAGGTGACAGTGGCAGGGCTTGCAAGAGGAGGACTCCCCTCTCCCTGTAGCCACCCTGCCCCCCAGACCTTTATCATCTCTCCCCTAGCTGTGCCCAGTGCCACAGCCCTCCTTGAATTCCCCAGCTCCCCCAAACTTGGGCAGGTGCAGTCCCAGTGCGTGGGATGCCAGCTGCAGCGGGTAGAAGCAGAAAGTGCACAGCACTCCCTGTTCACATGCCAGATTTGGCAAAAGTGCAAAAGTGCTTCCCTTCCCCTGAGCTGGTGCCAACCTCACCCTGGCAAAGGGTGAAGGCTAGATTTTAGCCTTACTTCGCCCCTTGGCCAGTGCACCTCTGCTCCACCCTGCAGGGTGCCCTAGACCAGTTCCACAAAGAAGGAAGGCCAGGGTCCCTCTGCCATGGCCTGCCACTCCCTCCTACTGCATTACCCGGAGTTCCACCAGAGGGCGCTCTACGCCAGATGGACCAGCTGTACTTAGTGTCCAGGCCTGGAAAAAGCTCCACTCATCAGACCTGACTTCGCAAGACTTACTGCGCGGCAGACCACCAGGGGGTCCAAATGGCTTCGTTTGGCTCTCGGGGGGCACTGACCCACCCCTCTGTCATGCCAGGTAACACGGTGCCAGCGGTGTTCGCCATCCCAGCTGCCAACAGACCCGGGTTCACCGGCTACTTCATCCCAACGCCTCCCTCGTCCTACAGGAGCCAGGCCTGGATGTCCTACTCGGGGGAGAACGAGCTCTCAAGCCAGTGGGCTGACTCGGTGAGACCCTTGCTGATTCCCTGGTAGAGCTTCACCGGTTTGGTGTACTTTCGGGAGAAATGGGCTGAAAGGCTGAGACTGGGCGACTCAAGTCAGCCATTGTCAAGGAAGCAGTGCGCGAGGCGGACACGCGGGTGCAGGCAGCACGGGCTGAGCCTGTTGGTGTCCGCGCCAATCTCTGGAGTCACGTGTCTGTGACTCCGGAGGCTGCTGTGTTGAATTGGTCAAGCCAAGCCTCTACTGCCTCGAGAGTGGGTTGGGTTGTCCCTGGGTGAGATCACCCTTTGCGGGTGAGAGAGGTAAGCTGTGCCCAAGCTAAACCTGAAGTTCCCCCCAGTGATCTCGGTTATTTTAGGTGCTTGGCTCAGGACTTGGGAAACACCTTGACTCCAGGGTCTACTAGGGCCCAAATGCTGCAGCAGGCACACAGCGTTGGCATCTGAAGTGATGCCACCTTTAAATCTGGGATAATCTTGTAGAGATTAACTTTCCTATTGGCCAGAATTTATGCCTTTGATTCCCAGAACATTTAAAATAAATGCCATCTTCTATGAAAATATTTCCAAAATGAATACTGTCTTACCCCCTTCTTTAAGAGAGCATACATGGTAATTTAGTTCATCCTAAATGAACGATTTAGCATCACCATGATGTTTCTGTATACTAAAACAACATTTGTAGGATGTGTTCGAATTATTTGCCAGGTGTAGTAACCCATGTCTGTAATCCCAGAACTTGGGAGGCTGAGGCAGGAAGTTTGCCACAAGTTTAAGGCCAGTCTGGGCTACATAGTGAGTTCAAGGCAGCCAAGTATACAGAGCAAGATCTTGTGTCAGAAAACAGAAGGAAGGAAGGAGGGAAGGAGGGAAGAAAGGAAGGAGGGAGGGAGGGAAGGAAGGAAGGAAAGAAAGGGATGAGTTCCTGTTATTTGTAGGATTATTGCCCCCATATCAAGTATTTCCAGACCACTATAATTTTCAGAGTTATTGCCACAGCTTAATACAGATTTTCTTTGCCTGCTCCTGCTCCCAGCTGTAACTTTATATTGCTGTCAGTGTCCCTAGTCCCAGTAATAAACATATCCTTAAATGTGCTTTTCCTAATGTGCTATCATCTGCAATAAACCATGTCTGAGCTTGCTAGAACTGTTGGGAAAGTAGGAGTAAATCAAGGGGAACTAGCAGGATTGTCTGCTCCTCCCAAGTCTGAATGTTTAGGTGACTTCATGGCCTGTTTCATTGTTAGAAGCCTTATTTCCTATCTTGCCCTCCTTTCCTTCGTTTCTTTCTTACTTGCCTGCTGTTTTTGTCATTCCATGCTTTTCTGAGCAATTCAGATCCCTGGATATGGTTTGATCAATTCAGAGCTCGACCCCATAAAAGACCTAAAATCTAAAAATAATATTTATTTCTTTCAGAGAGTAGGTGACATTCAAGTTGTATTAACCATTTAATAAGTCTGTAGCTTTGACAGCTGACCCATTGTGCACTTGTGCAGAGCCAGCCAGGTGGAACAGGTGGTTCACAGCACATGAGAGACGGGACAGGGGCCACAGAGGGACCAACTGTCAGTTTGAGAGAGACACCCCGGTGGCACATCCACCCCCAGTAGAGCAGCGATAACATACACCCCTTCTCTGTATATGACGTCCTGTCTTGAGGCTCATGGCTGGGATGAGCAAAGGACTCCTGACCCCACTGGGACACTCAAAGTGACGGTAAGAAGTAGGCCAGCAGCAGGCATCGGGAGGCCAGACATTTAAATGAAGGAAGAGGGGTCTTTCCCTTCTCCCGTCCATGAGGCCCTCAGGAGTTGGACATTGACTCTCTCAGGCCCACCACCACTCCCTGGATTTCAAATGCAGGGAAAGAGAACGTAACACCCCTTCTTAGCATTTGACACTTGTCAATCACCCTTAAGTGATTCCCTTCTGTACGCTCCAGAAGCTCAGGCTCTGAGAGACGCCCTGCTATGTACTGCGCACAGTTCTGTGCCCTAGTGTGCAGCAGGAGCAAGTGAGGCAGAGGCCATCTTCACCGTGGGGCAGCTTCAGATGGGAGCGCGGTCAGGAGGACGTCTGAGCTGGGATCTGAAGTGCGGGTGCTGTCCTGCTTTGGTTCTCCGTCAGCCCCAGGCCTCAGCTCCTCGGCTACACCTGTATTTGCTGCGAACGTGCTTTAAATAAGGCAGGCAAGTAGGTTCACGTGGAGACTCAGGTGTATTTCTGATGTTCCCAGTCAGGCTTCACGTATCTAATTCATCCAACCAGCTCGTTCAGAGTCTTTTCTTACCTGTCCCTAAGAGACTGACTCCGAATTTTGCATCTGGACAACGGTATGTGGCTTCCATTCAATTCTAAGCCCCTTCGCTTGTCCTCAGGCCCCTGCTGGGTGTGTCCTGTGACTCAGTTCCTCTCCTGATCCCAGCCCTTCCCTTCTCTTGACGTCCTGTGCAGGTGCCACTGCCCGGCTACATCGAGGCTTACCCTCGGACACGGTATCAGCAGAGCTCGCCCTCCAGGCTCCCGCGCCAGTACAGCCAGCCGAGCAACCTGCATCCCAGCCTGGAGCAGGCCCCCGTGCCCTCTGCAGCAGCGTCACAGCAGAGCCTGGCAGAAAATGACCCATCCGACGCTCCGCTGACCAACATCTCCACCGCAGCCCTCGTGAAAGCCATCAGGGAGGAGGTGGCCAAGCTGGCCAAAAAGCAGACGGACATGTTTGAGTTCCAGGTCTAACACTTTGGCCCCGTGGGACTTCCAGACTTGGAGGGATTGAGCTTTGGGGTCCTCACACCTATTGTGTGCGGACCCGAGACACTGAGCATGGGTGAGTCTTCCTTCACCCTCAGTTTCCGAAAGATGAACACTGGGGCTTCTGGGAAGCAGGAAACTCGTGAACCACTGAATGTTTGGCTCATGCAACTGGCTGTGGCTCACAGGTCTTTCTTGGGACCCTGTGTTCCAGATTCTGCTACGTTGAACGTTTGACCCATGGATTTTTTTTTCCCCCCAAGAAGCCTTAGTCAAGAGAGGCCCTTGCTAATTACAGATTCCTATCCAACGCCACATTTGAGTATATCACCAGAAAGAGGAGAATATAGCTCTGTCTTTGGTGACCTCTGCATGTTAACTCTTTCTACGTCAAAGGCAATGCAGGAGTGTGAATTACGCCCCAGACTGTCTTCTCTCTCATTCAGCCATGACCATAATCGCTAAAATCATCTTTACTCTGTAAGGCAGACACTGACTCCAGCCAAGAAACTTGAGTCTCTTTGCTTTTTAAAGTTCATATTCAAAGTCAAATGAATTGGATGAAAATCAGTATCAATGGCTGCACCTATAAATAGTCCTGACACCCCAACCCCTGCCTGGGACTAATTAAAGGCCGAGAGAGATGGGTGGGAGCTGTAGGGTTTGTGTTGATAAGATTTTTAAAAGGTGTTGTCGTTTGGAAACAGAGGACCATGCAAGTTGAGATTGAAATGAAAGAGAATGGTGCTAAGAGCTTTTAGGATCCTACAAAAGAACAGCTAGGTATTTGTAGAGGTTTTTCTTTGCCTGCATTGAAGCTAGCCTGAGAACAGAGCTTCTCTCTTAGGGCTAAAAGATACATTGAATTTTATAAGAAAATCTCTATCTCTCAGCCCGCTCTGCCAAGGGGAACAGAAGAAAATCATCATCGATTCCTGTTAGAAATGGGAGTAGCAATGGATCTTGGTTATTCCAGGCTGCAGCATCAGTTTGTAGAAGCTTCTGAATGTACAAAATCTGTTGATCTGAGTTTAAATGTAAATAACCTCTTTTCAAAATGTATGAAGTTTGCCAATTCTCTACCGTTCATGAATGCAAGAGGACATTTGTCAAAATGGCAAGGCTGCTGCCTTGTGACCGTGACACTCCAGGTCATCCTTCTCGTCATGAGGAAGTGGCCTCCAGAGCTCCAGGTGGCGCCATAGGACTGGAGCGCCAGCCGCTGAATACCATGAATGCGAGCTCCTGACTTTGGGTAGCATGTACAGTGTTGGGGGCTTACTGTCTATTGGAGAGCAAGGTCCCGTCCTGCCTTCACCCATGACCCATCCAGCTTCAGCAGTTCCCATTCCCTCCTGAGCCCATCTGTCCATTGTCCTCATGAGTTTCTTTGGTCTTTACCAGAAAGAAGAAGGTGGAAATTTAAAAGTTGAGAGAAGAGTAGGAATGGAATTGATGAGAATGGGAGATTCAGACTGTCAAAGCACAGACTTTTCCAAGAATCTGTTTTTATTTCCCAATGGCAAATTGCCTTTTCTGGAACATTCAGAGATAATGTATTATGGAATCCTCAAACAAGTCTCTTGTTCGGATGATATAAGGTAGTGTCCTTTTAGTATGCTGGTTGATCTTTCATAGTGTTAGTTTTTGTTACTTAAAAAGAAATCAGCTATAAATAAAATGTATTTTTGTAATTTCCATGTGTATATATGGTATATTTCTACCAATGGCCAGTTGTTGTAACCCAAAATGTAAATCAGCTTGCAGAACACTGTGGACAGTGCGAGATTTTATCAACAGATTAACACAATGCCTAAGTCTATCGAAATCGGCATTCGATGCACTTGAATGAACAAAGAGCCAAAGAAACTCAGCCTTTTCATGCAAATGGTATGAGTCTGATAAAGTCAGCTACATTGTCCCACTTTATCAATGATACCAATACTTCATCAGTGCAATGACATCAACCCAGTACTTTGTCTACTTGATAAATGCCTGGAAATACTGTATGTGAAAGTGAAGTTTCAAGACCTTTGTGTTGTTGAAAGATATGTACACATTTCGAAAGACAGTGTGTGAGCTTTAGATGTTCCAGTGATTGCAGATCATGAATATGGAGTTTGTCCTGGAATGGTTCCAGACGGCCTAGACAGTGGAGCTACAAATCATCGCAGTCTTCACAGAACCCCATGAAATGTTTAGTCCATTGAGAAAAGTAAGACATAGCATGCTAAATCAGGCACTCTCTTAAAACTAGACACCACAGGTTCAAGAAAAGTAAATGAGAGGAAATAATATGTATATGAAGAAAAAGCTATTCATGTTTTCTTACCAAAGGGGAGACAGAACCACCACTGTGTGATTTTCTGGGACTGAAATGTGGTTCCTTCTCTGATGTTTCCTGACCTCATGGAGGTGACAGATACCAGGATAAATTAAAAGGCAAATGGTAGAAAGTGCTTCATGGAGATGAAAATAGGGCTCCATAAGAATCCTGAGAGAGAGCTGGAGATTTAGCTCAGTGGTTCCAGTGCCTGCCTAGCAAGTGCAAGGTCCCTGGTTTGATCTCCAGTAACCACATATAACAATACGGGGCGTGGTGACTCACACCCACCAGCAATCAGCACTACATACCACAGTGTCAGGCGTGATGGCTCACGCTTGTAATCCCAGCCCTGAAGAGGCAGAGGCAGGAAGATTGCTGAGTTCAAGGCTTGCCTGGGCTACATAGTGAACTCAGGACCAGCCTGAACTTCAAAACAAGACCCTGTTTCAAAAAGGAAAAAAAAAAATCCTGAGGAGACAGCAATGAACTCAGTGTTCATCAGGATCCTCCAGACAGTCACAAAAGCCATAAAGGATACTGGTGACTTTGGAGGAGCAAGCAGAGAAATGGAGTGACCTGCCCAAGGATCAAGGCCACCCCTGCTGATCCATGATCCAGTCTGCTCTCCATCTACCATGCTATCTGCATGCTTGTTGGTGATACATTTCTTTAACTGTGCCCTAAAGTTTACAAAATGGACAAACATCCTGTAAGAGATTTCATAATGCTTTTGTCAATAAAAGGGGATGACTGAGTAAGGAACTTTGGAGACGGTGTATAGAGGACAGTACCTTTGTGGCATAATAAATGTTTTTTTCGGCACTGGTTTTGATATGAGTTTTCTACATTTGTGAAAAAGAAATGAAGTCTGGCTTTTTCCAGAGAAGACCATCAGGGAAATTGTGTCCTCACATGCAATGATATCCCCTCTCTTGGTACTGTAGATCCAAACAGACAGGCAGGGATGCACTGACAGCTTATCAGTGAAGGGTGGCAGGTGTCATTCTTCACACCGGGGGAAGATGCAGGCAGGGCAGGGACACAAGCATCTATGGTGTGGCCTGGAACCAACGATCTGAGACTCATGTAATAACAAGATGACAAGTGTTACCTGTAGAGCAGAAGTTGCCTCCAAGAGGGTGGCTTGTATAAGAATCAGTGCTCCAGTCCCAAAGAAGTTATATTGTGCATTTGTTATTTTAAGAACCCAGCAAAAGGACATGTAATTCTGAATAATCTTCATGGAAGAAAGGAAATTGTTAAATGCATGATTTAAAAAAAAAAACTTTCTGAGAGAGCATGTAGAATGAAAGGGGGAAGGATTTAAATACCTAACAAAAAGAAATGTTTTTCTGGGGCCAGAGGATTAGCTCAGTGGTTCCGGCGCCTGCCTTGCAAGTGCAAGGCCCTGAGTTCATCCCTGGTAACCACATACAATGCTGGGCGTGGAGAGTCACGCCCACCAGCCATCAATGCCACATACCACAGTGCCAGGCATGGTGGCTCACACCTGTAATCTCAGCACTTGGGAGGCAGAGACAGGAGGATTGCTGAGTTTGAGGCTTGCCTGGGCTACATAGTGAGCTCAGAGCCAGCCTGAACTACAAAGTGAGACCCTGCCTCAAAAAAACAAACAAACAAACAACAAAAAAAACATACAGCCAAAGACTCTTAGGGAATGATAAAAAATTAGAGTAGTGACTGACTGGGTTCTAAGTGTTATAAGTTAAATTTCACCCTTTTGTCCAACCACAAAGTTATTTTAGACAAGGAACTGTGAGGTCTAGAAACCCTCCCACACTCATTCAAGTGCAGGAGTTGACTGAAGGAATACAGGGACATTTTATAGAAATAAAACACAGCTCCCAACAGGCAAGGGATGGGCGCAGCTGCCTCCTGCTTGTGCTCTGGCTCTCTTTTTCTCGTGTTCTCTTTCACTTCTGTTTCTCTCTGTGTATCTGCTCAGATATCTTGCTGTCCTTGGCCAACAAACTTTCCCATTAGTGCAACTGTAGCTGACAAACACACTCCTGGACCCACTCCACCCAACCTTTCCTCCTCAGCACCCAGCACTCTGACTAGCATCTCTGTTACTGTAGGCAAATTACTAAGAATCTGATTGGTCCAGCTAATCTGCCTCTAGGCCACCCATTGGTCAGGTGCCTATCCAATCATGTGTAACCAAAGGGGTATACACGCATGAATCCCTGCATTGATCTCTTCAGCGGGGACTTCTGTTGGGGGCTTGTGCCCAGAGGAGGGAGTAATATGGGGTAGGATCTTCTGAAGGAACTTGCTGCAGCCTAGATTTGACCAGTACTTCTAGGGTGCCACCCAACAGCCAGTTCCAGAGGGCAACACCTATGGTTGCTGCCCCAGAACAGAAAGGGCACCCCTCACTTGGGTATCACGTGGGAATTCAAGCACTTGAATTCAGGAAGAATGGCCAGAACTCCCCTGAACACTTTCAACTCCAACATCAGTTATCAAATTCAGCTGCTTGGCCTAGGAAGGGATTTCTAACTAGGGCCCAGCTAGCAAAATGTCCTGCTCAGCAGACAATAAATACTTGTAAATTGAATTGCATGATCTTAACTCAGGTGCTATGAATGTGGCTCATGGCCACACACTTGCATGGATGAGAAAACCAATGAGTCTCTCAATAGAGTCTTTTGAAACAAAATTGGTTTCAAGTGAAACTGATATTATAGCAGCTCTGACCTGGATATAAGAAGTTAGTATCTGAGAATTGAAAGGTCTCTTGATTTCTTAGGTGAACTCTTAACAAAACGCTAGCTGGTTATAAAAACTAAAATGTAGAGAGTTTCTGAAAAGTATATTTAGGAAATATTATTGTGTCAGAAATATTATCTTAGAAGACATTGAGTTGCTTTGATTCTGCAGGTTACACAAATAAGAAAAATTTTGAGAAGGAGGAAATTTGGCTCCAAAGGGCAAACCCATACTTTGTTGAGAGCCATTGTATAATGAAGTCTAGAAATTGATTATTTTCATTCTCTGACCTTGGCCGGACTTTTGTAAATTATGGAGAGAGGCTATAAATGTATTTTACCTATATTAACTGTGGCCTCACCTTTCCCTCTTCTCCTCCTTTATGTCTAAACTGACCTTTGCCCACGTACAAATTCAGTGGAGAAGAAACTGAACCAAACTGAATCAGAGAAATATCAGTGGAGTGGAGATTTTATTCTAGACCTTGAGCAACTCAGTTAAAACTAGTCTCTGATTCTTCATCAGTTAAATGGGTATAACAACATCTGTACTTCCTGGCTCCTCTGGTGGTTGGAAGAAGCACATACCAAAATATATTGGAAAAAAGCTTGAAAAATACATTTGAAGGAATTCTTACTAAATTATTATTTTCACAATTCAGTTTTATTCAGTTTTAGCTCCATCCACCCAGTGGAAAAAATTATACCATTTGGCCCTGACACAAGTTCTTGTCAAGGACAAATAAAGAAGTTCCTAAGTTTGGAACTGCCTGCAAAAGCCAGCCCCACATGGGAGCTGCTGTGACTGTCATTGTCATCTGTGATTTGGAGGATGTGCAAACTACTTATACCTGTGCTTTCACTATGGGTAAAATACCCAGACCAGTGATTCTTTCAAACCACATTAGACACATTGAGCAAAGTACTGAGCAGAAGCGTTGAATGTAGCTGTTATTGTTTTAATGCTTTGCTTTCTAATTAACTTTGTACATCCTTTGCCTCTGCCGGGAACAGAGTGTTCGTATGCTGTTAGAATTTTTTATTGTAAAATAAAATGACAAAAGGCTTTCATATCACGAAACCTGCCTGCCTCTCATTCCAACTCCTCCAGATGCTGAGATGGTCAGACAGAGTCACAACCCAGCCAGGTGGCAGGGCTTGCTGACCGTTGCTTAAAAATAGTAGCAGACCTGGTAGATCCAGTGTGGTCTCAGAAGCCATCCCAGCTTGAAGCATGAGTTTATGGGCTGGAAATAAGCAAAAATAAGAGCTCACCTTTGACCATTCACAGGCTTCAGAGAAACAGATGAGACCCCAGGACAAAAAGACCAATGTCTACTCAGGTATCCTCAGAGTATTAAAAAGTCCCATTGCTCCCAAGGGGTCTAGGCATTGTGATGGTCTGCAAACACGCTCCCAAGACCACCTACTCATCCTTCCCTATGAAATTCCTAGCAATCCTGAGGCCTGCCTTGGGTTCGGTCCTATCCAGATACAATGATCTGCCTGCTCTGCTCCCTGGACTACACTGCTGAACAGAAAACACTCCACCAAGGAGTCACAGAGACATAGACTGACCAGCCACAAAAATATGGCTCAGTACATGAGCAAAGCCAGTGAGATTCTTTCTCTAGGAAACACCAAGAACAGAGTCGGCAGATGTCAAAACCGGATGGTCAAGACCAGAGAGGCCACGATAGACTCATTCATAACAAAGAGAAAGCAGAATATTGAATAAGAAAGTGATTTAGAGGTAAGAAAACTTGTCTCTTACAACAAATACAGACAAGCAGACCAACTCTGAGATGAGGAGTACCTCTGCTTAAAAGTGAGTCATAACTTGGGACTTTTGTGGACCCACTGAGACTGGCAATAACACAGTACTGCTTCTTACTGGGGCCCAGCTTGCTGACACTCCTTATGAGAACTTGGAAAATAGATACTGAAGGAACTATTTTTTTCTCTCCTCTCTCCTATGTAAAGAGGGCTCAAATATCCACAAAAGGCACCTTCAATCAACTTCACTACCTTGCTGAAATTATGAGGGCTAAACATGGATACCTCACAAAATTTTGGCATGGTTCATCATGGAGTTGAGACCTTTGCAGAGAATAAGACAAGTCAATCCAGGAACTCAGAGTTTCCTCCTATTCGTTTTCTTTTTCCTTCCCCTAAGACCCCAATGGTTTTTGGGTTTCCAGACAAATGAGATGCTCACGTAAAAAGATGTGATGGTGCAGATGCCCACAAATGGGATACAGGCAGACCTAGACTGCTGGAAAGAAACATCCGTACCCAGATTTCCTTGCTGGGTCTTCTTCTACCAGAGACAGGCCAGAAAACATATCCCAAAGAGCAGTCTCTAGACTCCTCTGAACAAATGCCATGCATCCAACTCATGAGCTCTGTTTGCCCCTGGAAACCAGAAAGGTTGTATGTATGAAGGCTCGTGAAATCAATGGCGAGAAACATGTACATGTCTATGGATAGTTAGTAGTGCTGCAGACAGTGTTTTCCTGTTCTTTTTCCCGTATGCTATGTGGAAACCTACTCCCAGAGGCCAAGCATATTTAGATGTAGAATCTCTAGGAGGTGATTAGGTCATGAAGCCTCATGGATGAGATTGAAGTCCTTCTACAAGAGACCCCAGAGATATCCCCAGTCCCTCTATCATCCATGAATCAGGAAACAGGCCCCAGAATCATAATTTGGGACTTTCCGTCCCAAGTTGGCACCATCTGTTGGGGGCCTTGGTCTTGTACTCCTCAAATCGCAAGTTGAGAAATGAATCTCTACTGTTTATGAGGTACCTAGTTTAATCAACTGGTGATTCAACTGTTAATTCAACTATTAATCAACTGATGATTACACCCCATTATCAAGAAGTCCCATCTCTAAACACATGAGCCTGTTGGGGAACTGTTTTAGAACAAAGCCAGAACAACCAGTAAGCTGGATACTCAGCTGGGTTTCTCATGGTTCATCCTTTACTGCTGGAATTCCTGCAGACAAAGCCAGAGGCTGATTGCAAGCTCCTGGGGAAGTTTGTTAACTAGGTCAAGTTTTGGCAGCATCAAAAGTGTGGAGAGGGGCCGGAGGGTTAGCTCAGTGGTTCCGGCGCCTGCCTCACAAGCGCAAGGACCTGAGTTCGATCCCCGGTAACCACATATAATGCTGGTCGTGGAGACACGCCCACCAACAATCAACACCGTGTACTACAATGCCAGACGTGGTGGCTCACGCCTGTAATCCCAGCACTCGGGAGGCAGGGACAGGAGGATTGCTGAGTTCGCGGCGGTTTGCCTGGGCACCATAGTGAGCTCAGGGCCAGCCTGAACTACAAAGCGAGACCCTGTCTCAAAAAGCAAAAAAAAAAAAAAAAAAAAAAAAAAAGCTTTGTTTATAATCAACTCTATTAGAGTAGTCCAGGTGAAAGGGAGCCTCCTAATTATCATGCGAAGCTAATTCACTTCCAGAATGGAAAAGAACAAAGATTCCAGGAGGCTTAAATAGTGAGAGAATCTGCCACTCAAAACCTTGGTAGGGACTGGCAGGCTCAACCATTGGCCCACTCTGTCACCTAGACAGTAGCTTCACTTCTCTACACCTTAGTTTCCTCATTTAGAAAGAGTACCATTTTTACCTGCCCCCATGAGAGTTAACTCTGTACACCAAACCTGCATTAAACCTCATTTGTTCTCTTTCCAGACTCAGCACCATCTAAGGGATTAAAGAAAAGCAGAGAATGTATCTATGCCTCTCTCTAGATCTAAGGCTTTCACTATGATAGCTATTAACCCCCATGTGGCTATTTAGTCTTTAAGTCTTTAAAATGAAATAAAGTTAAAAATCCAGCCCTTCGGGCCAGAGGGTTAGCTCAGTGGTTCCGGTGACTGCCTCGCAAGCGCAAGGACCTGAGTTTGATCCCCAGTAACCACATATAATGCTGGGCGTGGAGACACGCCCACCAACAATCAACACCGCATACCACAACGCTGGAGTGGTGGCTCATGCCTGTAATCCCAGCACTCGGGAGGCAGAGACAGGAGGATTGCTGGGTTCGGGGTGGCTTGCCTGGGCACCATAGTGAGCTCAGGGCCAGCCTGAACTACAACGCAAGACCCTGCCTCATAAAGCAAAAAAAAAAAAAAAAAAAAAATCCAGCCCCTCAGTTGTATTGAGGTCTGGCTATGTGTCAGATCTCAGTAGCACCATCTGACCAATGGCTACCATATTAAACAGCACAGTACAGAACATTTCTGTCATTGCAGGAAGTTCTACTGGACAGCACATACTGAGAACATCCAATCATTAATGGATAATCATAGCAACAGATAATAAGTAGATTTCCAGTCATTCATATAAATAGATTTTTTAAAAAGCTGAATAAAAACAACCAGGTAGATAAAACCACATAATAATTAGGAACACACAGTAGAAAAGGCCAGAGCTGAACGGATCTGCCCAAAAGCCATATATTGATCCTATAACCATGTCTAATGTGATTGGATTTGGAGATGGACACATAAGGATTTTTTTT
>PVIC010001590.1:7249-89123 GCA_004025085.1 Thryonomys swinderianus
AGTGCTGGGATTACAGGCGTGAGCCACCATGCCCAGCATTATATGTGGTAACCGGGGATCGAACTCAGGTCCTTACACTTGCAAGGCAGGCGCCGGAACCACTGAGCTAACCCTCCGGCCCCACAGAAATCTTATGATGTAGATACATTTTACAAGGAAAACAGTAAGACTAAGTCAAATTTTCCTGTCTGTAGATATGATAATATTATCTGCCTGAGTATTGTCATATTAATTGAGCTAATAAATATAAAGCATCTGGGTTGTATTAAAATATTCAGTAATTTAGCCAGGCATGGTAGTACACACCTGTAATCCCAGTATTCTGAGAACCTAAGGCAAAAGAATGACAAATTCAAGTGCAGCCTGGGCAATTTAGCAATTTAGTGAAACATTTAGTTGTCATACTATTTAGGCAGTTTGCTAGCTACTCCATATATATGGTTTCATTTAATCTTCGCAATCTCACAAAGCACTCTGTATTTTTTATTTCCATTATAAAACAGACTGAGAATGTAAAAGATAATAATAAAATAAAAGCATCTAGGCATACAACTCAATACAAAGGCCCTGGATCCAACCTTCAGTAGAGAAGAAAAAATCAGTAACTTGACAAGGGCTACACAGCAGTAGAGAGCAAATATGAAAACTAGACAACGAAAGGAAGAGATGGAATAGTGAATCACTAGGCATCTTTGAAGTTGAGTTATTCTTCGAGCTCAGCACTGAGGAAGGAAGAGTTCCCCAGAAGAGATTATGCCAGATGACCTGGGTACCTGAGTTTGGAGAATATCAAAGATGCACAGGTGTTCTGGAGGCCAACAGGACAACTATTGTTCTGCCTGCCTAGGAGGGGGAACTGTCCTGGAGGACAGGGCACTGCCATTGTCCCCACTCTCCTATCTACCTAGTTCCTCAAGGGAATCAAGAACAATGAGTCAGAGGACATGACAGTACAACTATGTTTAATTCATCATTTCCCTTGTTAGTTCTTTTTGCTGCCTTGTCTTGCCCATCAAGGCCCACAAAATGAAACATTGATCTCATCTTTAGCAGTATTGACAAAGAGAAGTAATGGAAAAAAGACAGGGAGGCTGAGAGAGGGAACACCAGGGGGGAAAGGAGACCCAACTAGCCAGGTGGTCATGCTGGTGCACACCTGTAATCCGAGCACTTAGGGAGACTGAAGCAGGAAGATTGGTACGAATTTGAGGCCAGCCTGAGCTACAAAGTTCAAGGCCAACTTTGAACTGTGAGGCTGTGTCTCAAATAACAAAAAAAGAAAGACAAAAAAAAAACCCCTGACCACATCATTGGGGTGTAGAAATTAACATTCAGTTGTCATACTATTTAGGCAGTTTGCTAGCTACTCCACATATATGGTTTCATTTAATCTTCGCACAAAGCACTCTGTATTTTTTATTTCCATTATAAAACAGACTGACAAGTTGTCTCTGTTATGTTCTCTTATAGTGTGCTATACTTTTTTTTTTTTTGTACCAGGGGTCAAACTCAGGACCTTGCACTTGCCATGCAGACACAGCACCACTGAGCTGCATCCCCAGCCCAGTGCTCTGAATTTTTGTATAATTACCTGTTTCAGATCTGTCTTGTTAGTCACACCAGGGAAAGGATTTGTCTATGTTTTCTCCACTTCATCACTGGTGGTGCCTGGCAGTCAGAAGATTTTCAAATAAATATATATTGAGGGAATTAATACAAGGGGTCAGGTGACTGGGCAAAGGTCACGCTGAAAGTGTTTCTCCCAGGATCTGAGCCCTGGTCTGTCTGACTCCAGAACCTTTGATCTACTCTACTAAGTACTTTCCTATGTTGTCTTATTTCTAAATCTATACAAGTGGGTGTCCTGGACCCTCAGCTATTTGTGAGCATACATACACACACACCACCTACCAGAATTTACTATGCAGGAAATGGTGCTAAGAAAGTAGGAAGAAGAAAGCTCATCCGGGAATATGACTTTTCTTTCCTCTTCAGCTCAGCATCCTCCTCCTAAACCTTTGCATAGTACTCCACCTGACCATACCTCTCCCTCTCACAGGGCTTTATTGCCATTTCACATCATCAGGACTCTGATGCTTTGTACCACAATTTGATTGCATAGATATTTACTGCAGGCAAATGTGTGCTCAGACCTGTCTGTGCCAGGCCCAGTGGCTGAACACACGATGAATCAGACGCAACCTCAAAGGAGGAGGCAGACATTAGGTATAGACACAATTTACTAGAACACAAGGGAAGATGACCTAAGTGGTATTAAAGAACTATGAGCAATGTGCTATGTGCATAAACCTTAATTACTTATTATTCTGAAGAATGTATCATAGAAGATCAGAGCTCAAAGTTATCATCTAGTTTAACCCCTTGTTTTCTAGTGGAGGAGACTGAGACCCAAAGAAGGTTAAGGCCTGGCCTAACCTCTCACTAGCCTGTCTGGCTGAGAAAAGACAAAACTTCAAGATCTTCTGAAGTGTAATCCTGGCCTCTTTCTTCCTCCTCTGGTGGCTTCATTTGCAAGAGCCTCATGTCCCACCAGACCATGAAATTCTACAGTCACATTCTCACCCCTGAAGCAGTGCAATGCAAGCCCAAGACAACAGTTTCAGGAAGTAAAGTCTGACTGACTGGCAACCCAGACTCTCGACCTATGTGTGTTATAAGGTCCTTTCACCACCCCTAACCTGATTTTCATTTTTTTTTTTACAGGAAACTTAAAAAAAAAAAAAAAAAAAAGGCTCTCTAACCCGAAACACCAGCATAAAAATCAGGTAAAAAGCGAGCTTTCTCTGATGGTAGGGAATGAGTCCAAAGCTCAAAGTCCTGTTATATTCCTGCCGTTAAGTCCTGGGAAAGGAACTCAAAGAAATACAGCTTTAAAAAAACTTTCTCTGGGACAGTTTTATTTTTTTAAAGCAGGGTCTCACTATGTAGCTCAGGCTGGCCACCTGCCTCAGCCTCCTGTGGACTGGGATTACAGGTATCCATAACCACAGGCAGCCAATGGGATACTTTTTGGGGGGGCAGGGTCTCACTTTGTAGTTCAGGCTGGCCCTGAACTCACTGTGTAGCCCAGGCAAGCCTGGAACTCAGCAATCCTTCTGCCTCTGCCTCCTGAGTGCTGGGATTACAGGTGTAAGCCACCATGCCCGGCTCCGGGATACAATTTTTAATGGCTTCACAGAAGCCATTTTAGTGCGTAGTCCGCTTGTGAACCTTGTAATTTATGGGACTCACAATCTTTTCTCCACCTATTAACCACCAAGCACCAGTCACAGGGTTCCTAGCAGGCTATGGAGGACAAAATTCTCCCCTTATCCATCCTGCTCTCCCCTCCCTACAGAGAGAAGCTTGTCTAAAAGGCTATGGGGATCAAAGAAGAGAAAGACCCCACACCCTCCCTGGAAATACACGGGCAGCTTGTGGAAAGGGGTCTTGGCAAATTGAGTCCACACACTGAATCATTCGTGAATCTGATGGAGTTTCTAAGGTCACTTCTGACGTTACTAGGCACGCAGTGACAGCAGGCCTTTTACACCCGTTCTCTATCATCTTCACAACTAATGGGTGAGGAAATTATTTTACCATCAACAGAATTGAGGCTCAGAAAGGTTTAACTACTTGTTCCCGGAATTGAACCTCTTCTTTATTTGGGCGGCAGGAACTGTATCTTAAAAGCTCAGGTTTTTTTCTCCACTATACCCAGTATACAGCTCTGCACGTGGTAGGCGCTCAAAGTTGGCAGTAAACCGAGGCCCACGATATCAAGTCTCAAATTCAAGCTCCTAAACGCAGGGCCTGAAAGCAGATGCACCAGAGGGCGCCCACGAGCCCGCCCACCCCCCGATCCCCAGGGCCCAAACTAGACCTCAGCCCTGGGTGCGGCCCTTCGGCTAGCGAGCCCCGGCGAGGACAGGGAGCAAAGGGAGCCCCACGTCCTGTGTCCGCTGCGCCCCCGCCCTCCAGAGCTAAGGCGCGCGGAGCTGCCGGGTGCGGAACGACGGCACAACATCCTGTTTTTGGGGCCCGCGACTCCGCCTGTGCCTCTGCTGATCGTGTCTTTCCCCAGGGTGCTGACGCCAGCTCCCCTTCCCCGGTCTCTCCACCCTCCCCAGGGGTCTGGGGCCTTCCCGCTGCTGAATCACCAGACCCATGGCTCGGGGCAGGGGCGAGGACTGCTCCCGCCCGGCGGATCATGGCTGTACCCCAGCCAGTCTCAGCCACCGCTCGATCGCTGGGCTTGGCTGAAGTGCCGCCAGCCCTAGACTAGCAGCACCCTTCTCCGCGTTCCCGGGCAGATAGGTGGGGATGGAGCAAATGCCTGGCGCCTAGCGTGTAGCCTCTGCTGGGTGGGGCGGCCAGAAAAGAGGCGAAAGGCCGACCCTTCGGTGCCCTGGCTTGAAGCGCCTCGGGGCGAGGAGTGGGGAAAGCGGGGCGCGCAGGAGTCGGCCCGGGGACCCCGGCGGCCGGAGGGAGGGTGGGCGCCGCGCGCCGCGGACTTCCTGGTGGCGCCGCCCCGCCCCGGCCCGCCCCCGCGCCCCGCCCCGGCCCGCCGGCCCGCCCCCCCAACTTCCTCCGGCCGCCCGCTCTCACTTCCTTCTCGAGCCAGGAGCCGCTGCTGCCGCCCCCAGCTCCCCCGCCGCGGGGAGGGCACCAGGTGAGGCCCGGCCTGGGCCGGGGGACGGAGGTCCCGGGGAGGGGACCCTGGCCGGCCTGGGAGCGGGGTGGGTGCGGGCCAGGGAAGTTTGCTTGCAGGAGGCCGCGGGCGGAGGCTCCCGGCTCCCTCCGAGTTGGGCGGGCGCGGCCCGCCGGGCGGGGCGGGGACCCGGCCTCTGCAAGCTGGTGGCGGCTCGGGGAGGTGGCTTCCGAGTGGCGGTGCCGCCTCCTGGAAGCCGCGAAGGGGACCCCTGAGGTCCAGAGGTCTCGAGCAATGCGAGGTTTCTGAAGTGGAAGGCGACGGAGCTGGGAGCTGGGACTCCGAAGTGGGGCGTCCTCAGAAGTTGGGGGGAGGTGTACAGAGATGGCGGGGGCAGAAGGCCTCTCGGCTGGAAAGGCGCTCTCTTTGCCCCGGCGGTTGTGACATTTGTGCGCCTCACAGGGGGGCGGTGTCTGGGGCCTCTGAGCCCGAGACTGCAGAGAAAGAGCAGTCCAAACCCACACTCGGGCTACAGCCTGAGGTCCCCTGCACCCAGCCGGAGCCCAAAGGGAACCCCATACTCACTGTTTTTAATGTCTGTTTCTGAGTCTCAGCCTCTGCATCACCAGGAGTCATGTAATGTAACAGGTATTTAGTGAGCAAACATCCGCTGTGCTTAACTGATCTGAGCCTCGTCTTGCTCTTTTGGAGTAAACTGAGGAAGACCTAGATTTGCCTTGTGACTCCAGGTGAAAGGACCCGTTCAGAGGTGCTGATAGTCATTGACACCTTATAGGGTTTGGGGAATACAGTGAGGCTGCTGGCGTCTGGGAATGATTGGAAGCCATCTCCGAGTCTTCCCCGTCAAAGTCCATGTGTTCTACATAATCTCATCTTCACCCCACCCTCCTTTCGTGTCTACAGACTCTCCTTCTCCTTCAGCTTCTGTTCCGTCAAACACGCAGGCATACCTAGGCCCTGACCTCATACTTAACCCTGTGCCTCTGTTCATCTTGGTTCCCTTGTAGTCTTCCTTTTCCTTCTCTTCTCAGCTTCTGGCTGCCACACACATATGGTATCTGCCCCTCTCTTCCTTCTCATTCAAGGAACCAGGAAGACCCGTCTCCTTCCCTTTCAGCTACTCTTCTCCAACTTTGAGGTCAGGAACCTTCTGTAGAAGATTTGAGTGTAAAAGCTTTTGCAACCTCCCTATTTTGGAGAAGCAGGATGCAACCTCCCAGTGATAGAGATGATTAAAGGGCTAGAAACGTGTGTGTGCATACGTGTGTGCACCTATGCCCACGTACTCACGCAAATGTCTGTGTGCATACATCTTTACACACATGGACACAAAACAGCTGCCGTCAGCCTTGAGAAGGCCCAGAGCAGAAACTAGCAAAATGAAGGGAACCTGCAGTGGGTGACACTGTGGTTAGGCAGGAGGAAGCCATCATCTGTAGCAGTCAGGGTAGGTTAACACAGGAGTAAGACTGGTGAGAGGCCGTGGGAAATGAAAATTACCCCAACTCGTGTGCTCTAGCCAGAGGCCCTGCCTGGGGCTTGGGGGCTAACTTGAAGGTCCCTAACTCCGACACCCTGGCTCTAACACCACCTGGTGGGGAGAATGGGATGGGCCACCTGGTGTGATGAAAGGAAAGGGAGGGCAAAGGCGGCCTTCTGGAGGGAGGGACTGCAGCTGGTCTGATTTCAGTCGTAGCTGTTTAACGGGAAGGGTGTTAGGCAGAGGTATCTGCCCATCTTTCCTGTTGCCTTCTGGAGCGTGCCCAGTTTGGGCACCCAGCGTATCCTGGTCTGCACCGGGGCCTTAACCAAGAAGCCCTCTGGAGTTCTGCTGACCTTTCTGCCTTCAGGCATTGCCCTCTCACCTCAGGCTCTAGTCCCTCTCAGGAGTTTTCTTCCAACACTAACTCAGTTTATCCTGAGCTCCTTCCTTGAGCTCATTCCTCCATTCTTGAGCTCCTTCCTCCACCATTCGGGCCATGTACTGAAGGAACTTATTTCTCTTCACCCTCTACCAGTTTTCTGTTTTCACTTCTCTCCACTAGGGCACAAAGAATTGGAGGGGAGCAAGTGCTGTCTTTGGCGGATCTCGAGCACAAATAAATTCAAGAGCCAGTCCCATTTCTATCCTGTCTCCTTCCATTCTCAGCTGTCCCTCTCCCACAGATTGTCTCTTCTTCCAATCCTGCCCTTCTACCCACCTGTCTCTCCTGCTTTCATTTCTGGGAGGTACAGAAGTTTGCCCCAGGAGGAAATGTGAGGGATATGCAGAAAATCACAGCACGAGGAGGGTCGTGCATCCAGGGCACTTTCCCAGCATCGCAGCTCAATAAAAATCTCCAGGAGTCCTGACTCCCAGTACTTCTTTAATATTCTGTATGACTAACCCATAGGGCTCTGAGGGTAGAAAGGGTAGAAGAGACAGTGGAAGTTTGAGATAATTGCAAGAAAGTCATTGCCAGAAAAATATGATGAAGTGATTGTGTGACTTTTTTTGCAAGTCCTGATTGGGAATCTGGGATGTGGAGAATTGTTTCTGGCAAGATTTAATGCAGATGAGGTGGCTAGTATGAGCTTTTAGGGGGTTATGAGCAGAATGATATGAGAGATTGTGGCTCTCAGGGGACAGTTGAAGAGATACTATGATGATGGCAGTTGAAGCAAGGAATAAGAAGGCCACCCGGGCTCACCCTGGAGACCCCTCCCTGTGCATAAAATGTAGATCCATTCAAAGTAAGGTTTAGAGGGTTCCTTGAGACGAGCTGAGAAGGGAAACTAAAGACAAAGCCTAGGCCAACTCCCCAGATTAGACTAGTTTTCCTGTCCAGGGTCCAGCTTCCTCTTTTGTCCTCATTTCATATGGGGGGAGGGCATCTTCCCAGGAGCTGAAGACCAGAGGAGGAATTTCTCACCTTGGGCAGGGCCTCATTGTCTTGCTGTTTAATAACATTAGTGCTAAATCATAACCAGTGCAGGTTGGGCTAGACCTGGGGGCCTGGAAACCTAGAGGCAAAAATGGCCTAGATGTATGTCAGCCTGACCCCTTTGGGCCCTCTCCTGAAGTGATAAATGATGGCAAGGCCATCCTGAATAAAATTAGGAAAGTGGATCCAGTCCCAGGCCAGAGTAACAGTCCTCACCTCTTGTTCTTCATAGAACGAACATCAGGCTGGAGATGATGAGACCCAGGTCCTTGTCCTGGATTTGCAGCCAGCTCTCTTGTATAACCCTGGTCATCACAGTTTCTCTAGGCTCTGTTCCAGCTTTAGAGAGTTACATTACCAATACTTCCAAAGGTGAACATGGTGAACACTGATAGCTTTGACTTCCCCTTCCCCAAGAGATTCCTCAGAGCAGTGTCTTCTACTCCAGACCTCCTGTCTCCCCAGATGTGATTCGGCAGGCCCGAGTACCTCCAGGTGTCTGTCCAGGGGCAGAACTGTGGCCCTTTCCACAAAGCACAAGCATTGCCATGGGCTGAGAGGTAAAGCAGAACATGTTGGGGATTTTTCCAGGGGCAGCAAGATTGGGGGGGTACCCCGTCCTCCACTCCAGCTGTGCCCTACTGGTGGTGGAAAGTAGATGCTGGAGTTTCCTCCTGATGTTATTTTCCCTGGTGGAAACCCCCTCGGGCCTTGGGAGGAGCTGAAGGGTCTGGGAAGCCCTGGGTTTCTCTGTGGGTATTTTCAGGTGGGCGAAGCAGAATTGGGAGGATGATACTTCTAAACAGCCTCGTGTGAAATGAGCAGAAGCAAAGGAAGTGCCACTTCACAGTCATTTCATGGGGCCCAGCAACTACTGGGCAGCTGCTAGGTGGGAGGAGGAAGCCAGCGTGTGAGCCTTCCTCTGCGCTGCTTGGTGGGGGAGGAGGCAGGCTCCATGGCTCCCCAGCCACAGCTGTCCCGGCTCTAGGGCTTGCTTTCCCTCTGCGCAACACCCCTGGCGCTGGGATGACCAGGGAAGGGAGGAAGCCGACTTACTGAAGGGTCCCGGCCTCCCGCAGCCTTCCCAGCCCTAAGCGTCCTGTCGCTCCTCTTCTCAGCCCCCGTCAGTGGCATCAACCCTCACTTCTTATCCTACCTAATGCAGTTCAGGGTCCTCTTGAGGCGTGGAGGATGGAGGGTGGCAGGAGGGGGACAGCCCGCAGCACATCTGTAATCCCAGCACCAAGGGAGGCTGAGGAGTCGAGATAGACTGCTGCCTGGGCCACGTAGCAACACTCCTGTCTCAAAATAAAACATAAAATAAAAAGGACTGGTGGGGGGAGCTCCATGGAAAGCGCCGCTGGATTTGATTCCACAGTTCCAAAAAATGCGAAGAGTCCTCCCGCATACATGTTTAAGGTTAAAGGCTGGGAACTAGATTCTCTTGAGTTGTTCCCAGCATATAGGGAGAAGGGAAGAGACTCAACTATTGGCCTGGTCCCAACCCCACACTGACCTCATGTGTCACCCAGCTTCCTTCTCCTAGCCCAGCTGCAGCCAGCTGCAGGCCCTGTGAGCCTCCTGGTGTCACCCTCGTCTCTCCTCCCCTCAAAACAAACAAATAAGCAAATGTGCAGAGCCTTTCCAACAGTGCCCTGCCCCTTAGCTGTCTTTGATTGAGGATCTTCAGATGTTCCAAGCCAATCCCTCACCTACCAGGACTACTTTTTCCTGTGCATCTTCCTCATTCCCTCTGAGCCAACTCTGCCTGCTTTGCCCCTCGCCCTTCCAGCTGAGGAAGAAAGCAGTATGACTTAACCTAACTTTGTGCCCCATGGGGTGAGAAAGAAGCTGGCTACCCTAGTCCTGTGTCTTCTGGGCAGAGAGGCTTTCCTTGTTGCCAGACACAGTGCCTGCGGGTTGAGGGGGAGGAGGCGCGCGACAGTCGCAGCTCTTGCTCAGCCCTCTGTGGGCCTTCAGCAAGTATCTAGGACAGACTTCTCTCCCCGTGAAGCATCCAGTTAGTTTCACACAATGAACAGGAGATTTGAGCAGTGCTGGGAAAGTTAAGGCAGGACAAGAGCTCACTGGAATGTCCTGAAGGAGTTGGGGGACAAAAGTGGACCTTGAAGACAGGAAGAATGTGAAGAGGGTGAGCAGCGCTTCAGGAAGAGGAACTCCCGTGTGCAAAGCCGTGAAGGACAGACTGAGCTCATTCACTCAGTTATTTACTGACAGCAACCGTGGGCCTCTGGAAAGAGAAACGAGCCAGGACCTTGCCCTCTTGGCCTTTGCAGTCTAGTGACAAGATAAGATTCAGATCGGCCTGCGTGCCATGCAAGAATATGCGTGTGACAGAGACAGGGACTAGACCATGGATAGGAGAAGCCACTTGAGGCCTGGGGGATTTATAAGTACTTTCCTGGAGGAGGTGCCCTTGGCTTTCAGCACCGAGGGCTGCTACTTGTGTTTTGGGGAAGAAAATGT
This sequence comes from Thryonomys swinderianus, assembly GCA_004025085.1. Lineage (NCBI taxonomy): Eukaryota > Metazoa > Chordata > Mammalia > Rodentia > Thryonomyidae > Thryonomys > Thryonomys swinderianus. The sequence continues at coordinate 17,333 of PVIC010001590.1, forward strand.
GGAGGCTGCTTTCTAGGGGATCAGAGTGGTTTGGCCAGAGCTAAGGGTTAGAAGGCCCAGAGATGATGCAGTTAGAATGAGGTCCAGGGAGGTCTACAAAAAGGAGCAGCAATTCAGGGAGGCACATTAGAAGTCCATAGGAAGTTCCCATTGCCTCCCCACTCACCCATTTCTTAGAGCCGGGTCTTCCCCGCCCCCACTCCCAGTTAGGACACTTCCCCTGCGCTAACGGCCACAGAGATCTGGCAATCAGGCAAACATCAGTGCTTCCTTTTCCTCCCTACTTCTGGGCCTGCCTGGACCACACCCCAAGGCCAGGGCCCACACTCAGATAGGGTTGGCCCCTCGTGAGCTCTGCGCCTGATGGACTCCCTGCTGGAGCCACTTCAGGCTAATTGTAGAAAAAGAAGGTTTTTGCTGAACCTAAGCTCGGTTTTTGGCTGTTGTTTCACTGTTGTAAGATTTAGCATTGCAGTGTTGGGTGGGTAAGGGGTGCAGGGCTGCAGCCCTGGGTGCCAGAGGGTTTTATCCCTAAGGGCTGGTGTAAGCACATCAGAGAGCAGTGGTCCCACCCTCCTGCGCGTCCAGCCCTGTACTTGCACATGCTCTACAGCTGAGTTGAAAGAAGTTCAGCCTTCAGCACTGGAGAGACGTCCATAGCTGGGTAACTTACATACGATTCTTAGAGAAGAGGAATCACACTGACCCAAAGTAGGGTTAAAAGGAATAGCCATGCTATGGAAAGTGAAAGAATTCAGTGGCCTCATCGGGTGGTGAAACTTAAGCCAAACCTTAAAGAGTCAGGAAGATTTGAGAAAGGAGAGGGAATGGAAGTACAGGGGAAAAAAGGAGTTGAAGTTTTGAGGCAAAAATAATCCTGGCCAAAAAAAAAATAATAATACTGGCCAGTTTTTAGAGGGTATTGAGACCCCTCTGGAGCTGGGAACTACCTACATTATGCATATATATATGAGCACTTAATCCATACTACAACCCTCTAAGGGACATACTATTGCTGCTGCAACTGAAAGATAAGGAAATTGAAGCTCAGGAAGACAAAAAGTTGTAAATCCAGGTTCACCCAGTGAATAAGTGGTAAAATTAGGATTTAAATCCAGGTCTTTGTGATACCAAAACCCCTCTCAGATTATGAAGAACTTTGAACACCAAAATGAGGGACCAGGCATAATCTGAATTTTATTTTTTTTATTTTTGGCAGTACTGGGATCAAACTTGGGCCCCTATGCTTCCAAGACAGGCACAGTACCACTTGAGCTAAATCCCGGCCCCAAGATTCTCTTTTTTTAAAAGCCCCTTAATGAATAGTCATAGTCAAACCCAAATTCAGGGAGGCCACAACTAAGTCAGCATTGTTGCTTTAATATCCCTTCTTCCTATTCGGCGTATAGTAGATCCTACATTTTAGCCCAAGTACTCCTTAAATGGCCAAGGGGAACTTATTTGACTTCTGGCCAAAGGATTTCAGAGAAAAGAGTTGTCTTTGGAGAAAGGATGAGAGTCTGGACCAGATCTGAGTACAGAAAATCAGATGGATGCTACCACTCAGACATACTCTTCCTGCCTCTCAGGGGCGAATGGCTTTGCTCCTATAATTTCCTCACTGCACAGTACATCACAGCTTACAAAACATATCCATTCTCATGCTCATGATCCCAGATGCAGCCCTGTTGTGAAGCTGGGAGGACAAGTATTACAGTATCACACCTGCCCAGAGTTCAATTGCTGCTTCCAAAAGAAAAAAGCAACAGTATCTCCCCTGTAAGCTGAAGAAACTGAGGCTTTAGGAAGGGAAGTAACTTACCGCTCAAAGTCACACAGCTGGTAAAGAGTAGCTTGAAGCTATGTGATGAATTGAGGAAAACTTAGACTTTGGATCATAGAACTGGGTTTGTGTCCTGGCTCCTGCTAACTAGCTATGGAATACTGGGTCACTGTTACTATCTGAGTTTGTTTCCTCATTTGTAAAATAGAAATAATACCAATACATTGTTACAAGGATCAAAGGACACAATACTATGCAATCTATAAAGGCTTATACCATAGAAGAGATTTTTATTTATTTTTGAAACTAGGTCTTGCTGTGTAATTCAGGCTGGCCTTGAACTCACTAGGTAGCCAGGCTGGCCTAGAACTTGGGGGCAATCCTCCTGCTTCACCTACCAAGTGCTGGGACTTCAGGTGCGCACCACCATGCCTGGCTCCAAGGGCACTGTATGAATGGCCAAGTCAGCACATGATCAGTAGGTCAGATTCAGGTATCTCGTACTTTGGGCCTCATCCCATACCTTTGTTTTGGACACTGCCTCATTCATAATTTTTTTCTGGTGTCAGTCCCTGGTCCCTTGCCAACCCGGAAGCTACTCTTTCCCTCCCCTCTCCTTTGAGGCCTGATTTACTGATTGCTGCTTGATAACCACCTCCCTAGAGAACCAGTTGTGTTTTCAGCGGCTTGGCCCTTGTGACTGCTGGCCACAGTTCCACCCTGGCCTTCCTGCCTGGGGCAACCCATGGCTGGATTGGGGGGAGAGTTCTCCATCATCCTGCCATACCAGCTTCCGTACTCTGTGAAGAATTGAAAATTACAGGTCCTGGAGTTATGCCGTAAAAATGCCAGAGCCTCCCAAATAATCGCAAATAATGGCACCTGCCCCCAGAGCTCTTTAAGTCTTACTTCATTTCCCTTAGTGCCCTTGTCACAGCCATTTTTTTTTCTTTTTTTTGAGACAGGGTCTCGCTTTGTAGTTCAGGCTGGCCCTGAGCTCACTATGTAGCCCAGGCACACCTGGAACTCAGCAGTCCTCCTGCCTCTGCCTCCCAAGTGCTGGGATTACAAGTGTGAGCCACCATGCCCAGCTCATGGCCATTTAAAAAAAAATTTTTTTTTTGAAACAGGGTCTCGCTTTGTAGTTCAGGCTGGCCCTGAGCTCACTATGGTGCCCAGGCAAGCCGCCACGAACTCAGCAATCCTCCTGTTTCTGCCTCCCGTGTGCTGGGATGACAGGCGTGAGCCACCACGCCTGGCACTGTGGTATGTGGTATTGATTGCTGGTGGGCATGAGTCTCCACACCCAGCATTGTATGTGGTTACCAGGGATTGAACTCAGGACCTTGTGCTTGCAAAGCAGGCGCCGGAACCACTGAGCTAAATCTCCGGCCCCTTTTAAAAAATTTTTATCTTTAATGGTACATTGTATATACACATCATGATCACACTCCATATTGGGCGTCACAGCCATTTTTAAACTCCATTTCCTGGAAAGGGAGAATGAGACCCAGAGAGGGTGAGTGCCTCATACTTGGTAAACCTGAGTCAGCAGAGCTGAGGCTTCAGTCTCTGGACTTCCACTCTGAGGTTCTCTCCACTACCTCAGGGGCCCTTATTCCCTTCCCTGATCCATTGTCTAAAGGTCTCTATCTGCATGTCCTGAGGTTGAACACATAGACACTTTTTCATGTAAATAAGATGGAAATATTGTTACTGTGAACCAGAAAGGCAACCACATAGAGGAAGTTGGTCCCAGGGGAAGCTGCGGTCTGGGAGAGAGCCGGGATGAAACCCTGGATTCTTTGCAGTCCCCACACCACCAAAGTTCCTTTCTGTTTCCCAGCAGGGGATTTACCCCTGTGTGCACGTGCATGTGCATGCATGCACACACACATACACACAGACACACACACTGCCTTTGATTCACTTTTTTGCTCTTGAGATAGGGTCTCACTTTGTATTTCAGGATGGCCTCAAACTGTCTCTCAAGTGCTGGCATTATAGTTTTGCACTACCACACCCAGCTTGGTTTTGATCCAGGCTGGCCTAGAACTCTCAGCGACCCAATTGCTTCAGTCTCCTGAGTGCTGGGATTACAGGGATGCACCACCATGCTGGACTTGTCTTTGATATTGGAGGTTTTTTAAACTTAATGGTGAGAAGCTGATGGGAGGATAGTAAAGGATATAGGATCAAGGATATAAAATATCCTTGCGTTTGGACACCTCTCTGTGTCTTATGTCTCTGCCTGTGGAAAAACAAAAGTAGCTAATATTTATTGACCAGGTACAAAGTGTTTTGTATGTACTGACCTATGTTTAAGTCTTATAATAACTAAATGCAGTAGGTATTATTGTATCCCCATTTTAAAGTTAAGAAATTCGAGCTATGGAGAGATTAAGTGATTTGTTCAGGGTCATAACTAGGAAACAGCACACTCAGGATTTGACTTTAGTTAATCTGCCATCAGAATTCCTGGGACCCCTGACCACCTAGTCCACATCATTAAGTGTTGCTTGACATCTTTCACTGGGTATCTGTCTCTCCGGTGTCTTAATGGAATTCGTATCATTCATAGAACTGATATGTCAGTTCATAGAACAGGAGCCGGTTTCTCTCTGTTTGTCCTACCGATCTTCCCAGGAGAAGTCTCCCCCGTCCTGAGATCCCCTCTTGTCTCTCCGCAGGTTATTGCATCCAGAGGGCCCAGAAGAGGGAGGAGGCACTGCCTCCACAACAGCAGCTTCACCCACAATGCAGAGCATCAAGTGTGTAGTAGTGGGTGATGGGGCTGTGGGCAAGACATGCCTGCTCATCTGCTACACCACCAACGCCTTCCCCAAGGAGTACATCCCCACGGTGTTCGACAATTACAGTGCCCAGAGCGCAGTGGACGGGCGCACAGTGAACCTGAACCTGTGGGACACTGCGGGCCAGGAGGAGTATGACCGCCTCCGCACGCTCTCCTACCCTCAGACCAACGTCTTCGTCATCTGTTTCTCTATTGCCAGCCCACCATCCTATGAGAATGTGAGGCACAAGTGGCATCCAGAGGTATGCCACCACTGCCCGGATGTGCCCATCCTTCTGGTGGGCACCAAGAAGGACCTGAGAGCCCAGCCTGACACCCTACGGCGCCTCAAGGAGCAGGGCCAGGCACCCATCACACCACAGCAGGGCCAGGCACTGGCCAAGCAGATCCACGCTGTGCGCTACCTCGAGTGCTCAGCCCTACAGCAGGATGGCGTGAAGGAAGTGTTCGCTGAGGCTGTCCGGGCAGTGCTCAACCCCACACCGGTCAAGCGTGGGCGGTCCTGCGTCCTCTTGTGACCCCGGCACTCAGCTTGGAAGCTGTCCCTTCCCTCCCCCCACCAGTTGTGCCTTGGCGCCTTGTCTTGCCCCCAGCTGTGCCTTAAGGACTAATTCTGGCATCCCTTGCCAGGGGGCTCCCTGAATGCCTTTTCCTCTGTAAGGAGGCCCACAGGGAAGGGGGCTTGGGCCCCACCATGCTCTGCTTGGGAAAACCAGGTATTCTCTTGAGCTCACCCAGGCCAAGGCTGACCTTCCCCAAGGGGCCAACTTAGTGCTCCTCTCCCTGTTTTCCGCTACTGACCAATTCATCCAGCTTTCCAAAAAGTTTTGCTGCCTATTGTGGTGCCTCCTCTCAGGTTAAGGGCTCTCAGCTGTCTCTAATCTCTGCCCTCGCTGCTCTTGGAATTGCGTCCCCAAGATGCTCTCCTTCTTCCCCAAGGAAGGAGCCACAGAATCCTGAGAAGATAAATGCACCCTAATCTGTCCCCGTGTGCTCAGACCTTATGCATCCGCTGACTGACTCAGCCCCCATGCTCCTTGGGGGCCTTTCCAACCCCCCATCAGCATCAATAAAACCTCCTGTCTCCAGTGGCCCCGGCTCCTCCCTGTGTGCTGGGCATTGGGGGTGGGCATGAGCTAGGGCTCCCCAGAGACTGGGAGCCTTTTGTTTCCCCTAAGAGGGGACAGGAAACAATAGCCTTTATTGTGTCCCCCCTCCTGACCCCCAATTTCCTTAACAAAGCTCTATAGCCGCAGATGCTATAGTGGACCAGGATGGAAAGGAAAATCCTGATCTAAGGCCCAGAAAGTGAGAGGTTGAGAGCCATCAGCCTGAAGGCAGGTGCGCTCAGTCATCCTTCTGAGCTGTTCCCTTACACCTCCAGCAGGGCTAATCTTCACTGACATAAATTACAGCTGAGACCCAGGCTTCTCAACTGAAGGCTCCCAGGTAGCGAGGCTTCCAGGCCTGGAGCCATTACAGGGACAACTGTCATCTCTCTCACCAAAATGCATGTTTAGACCAGCTTCAGGAGACTGAGCCTAAAAGTATGTGTGTGTTTTAGAATATCCTGCCATGGATTTATTCCCTCCATGCTGGGGCCCATCCCTCACTTTGGTTCCTATCAAATAAAGGTATGAATCCTGAGACTAGGAGACCTAGCCCAGATTACTGGCAAACACCAAAAAGAAAAAAAATTTTTTTTATACCAGGGATTGAAATTGAGACCTTGATCTTGTGAGCCATGCATGGGAACCACTTGAGCTAAATTCCCAGCCCCCCAGTGTTTGGGGCCCTAGGGAAAACGGAGGGACACCAGGGAGCCCATTTTAGTCTAGGGAACTATGTCTCCGACCCCTCCACCCCAGGGTCTGTAAGCCAGTTATTTCAGAAATGAAGAGAAATACATGCCATGATAGTGTTTTTTTCTGAGACAGGTCATCCTTCAGATTCAGAACACCGCCTCCATCAGATGAGAGCCACACTGCAGAGCCTTTGGAAATCATCATGTATTTGAATACACTGAGGTTCAGATAGGGAAGGGGACACACCCTGGGGCATACACCAGTTCAAAGTAAGGTCAAGACTAGGACACCGGGGCAGTCTGAACAGGACTATGGAGCCAGGCCTGGATGTGCACAGTAGATCATTAGACAAGATGAGTAAGTGACTTGGAAAGAGATGGCTGTGCTTCTCAGGTAACAGACACGGCTTGCAGTCCCTGACATCGTAGAAAGATGGGTGTATACAGGCCAGAAACTGCATGGTGGTCACAAACCTTGGAACTTTGTTTTAGCACCAAGTGGTGGAGCTCTCCTGCCAGCTGAGTTTCTTGGGCCCTCTCGATGAAGGGTGATGTTACTAAAGGCCCTTGTGCCTCTGAAGGGGTTGAAGAAAAGAAACCAGCAGGGCTGGGGTCAGCCTTGTCCTATGCTCTTCTGCCCTTCCTCCCCTGCTTTGGAAGGGCCTAGAGAAGAAACAACAGGGTAGGGAAGACTGGACTTTCTTGTTTCTGCACAGTGGGCTCTCTTCCAGCAGCAGAGGGGTTTAGAATCGCTTTTCTTCAGGCTGAGAAGTTATGAGCAGCTCTTTGTTTCCAAAGTCCCACCAGGCTGTCATGTGGAACGCCATGTTGGTTAGGACAACGGTGTATTCCAGGATGGCAAAGATGGTGTAAACTGTTGTAAGGACACAAGGAACAGGGTACGATGAACCTCCTGTTGCCCTTTTCACAAGCCCCTTAAATCATCATGCTCTTAGCCCACCAGAAGAAACAAGGGTAACCAGTGCCCAAGACCCCAATGCCCATTATCAAAAACATCACAACTGTCCCTCAGTCACTTCTGCCACCTGGAGATCCAAGCCTGACCTCACCTCCAGCCTCACAATACATGTTGTGCCGAAAGTAGACAGCCAGGGCAGAGAAGAAGGCGACAAAGTTGATGATGAAGAGCCTCTGTTTCCAGCTGTAGGACTTGCGATCCTAGGGGATGAGCTGTCTGATCATGCTGCAGCTTGCACAGTGTGCCAGGGCAGCATCCCCTCTTGCCCCCAGCTCCCAAGGGCAAGGCTTTCCCTCCCTCGGCTCCTGCTATAATCACAGAAGCTGGTACCAACAGGGACTGCAGGAATGATGTGTACTTCACATCCCTGCATCTTGAGAACTGATAATGCCAGGATCCCTGCCCCTCTGATTCCAGAGAGATAGTGCAAAAGTTACATGGTCACCTGCCAGCTCAACACCTCCAGGTACTGTGGGGCAAAGAAAGACATGGATGCTGATGGGTCACTGGGATCATTAGACCCCAGTCCTCTGACAAAGTGTTCCTAATCTGATAGCACTGATTAAACCCCCATTCAAAGCCTCCATCTCTGTTACCTCTTGAATCACCTAGACATGCTTCTAGTTCCAACAAAGCAACCACTCTGCTTGACCAACCCATACCCCTCTGCCAGGGTTCCTGTTAAAACTCCAGTTGCAATGGGGGTAATGGCACATGCCTGTAAATCCACTTCTCAGGAAGCTGAGGTAGCCTGAGCTACACAGTAAGTTCAAGGCCAGCCTGAATCTCAGAGAAGATCCTCTCAAAATAAAAACCCAGAAACTTCAGTTCCCACCTCATCATCACCCACATCCTGAGGACAGATGTCTCTGATTTTCTTCCGGGCCACCTGCACCCAGTAGGGTTAAACCGTACCTCCTGACTTACTGTGTGCTTCTTGGTCAGCCGCCAGAGAATGCAGGTGAAAAGCATGTGACTGAGCGATGCAGCGATGAACACAATGAACGCGTTCTCATGGACGGCTGGAGGGAGAAAGGGCCATGTGAGCCTCACCGGAAGCACCCTCGCCCCCGGGCAGGAAGGTCTGCGTGCAGGAAGGGGCAGCCCATCCCCTTCCTGAGCCCTTCTCCACCCAGCCCTCATCTGGGCACCCACTGAAGTCCTCGGAGGAGGAGACATAGGTGAGCACTAGCAGCGCGAGGTTCTCGATGACGTTGAGGCTGAAGTTGAGACGGCAGAGCAGCCGGTAGCCAGGACACGGGGAGGCGCAACTGAGGTAGTGATTCCAGTAGGCAAAGGCCACCATGAAGCGGGGTGCCGAGTGCAGGCCGATGCAGAAGCGCCACACATAACGCTGGGGCACCTCTCCTCCGATGGCTGAGCTCACCGAAGGCAGGTAGTTCGGTACCTAAAGAGTTGGGCCGGTATCCGGGTGATGGCCTCCAGGCCCACCTACCAGGAGAACCTCCCCCTGAGTCACAGGCCCTCCCCTTCTAGGATGTCCTCTTCCAGGCCCCCACAACCCAGCCCTCACACAACTGCTCCTTTTTAAAGTCTTTGGTTCAGTGTACGGTTCTCATTTCCCAGGTAGCCTGGGATCTCTGCGGGGCCAGGGCAGGTCTTCTCCATCTCCCTCCAAATGCAACCTGTATTTCTAGCTAGGTTGTGTACGTATGTTCGGATATCCCCAATCCCCCAGGGCCCACAGCTGTGCCTTGGATGAGACCCCATGGGAATCTCAGTAATCTAGAGCTCCAAATTCTGTTCCGAGAAGAGACTGTTACTGACATCTGCCTTTTTAAGTGCTGCCCAGCGAGCTCTTCCCATCACCACTTCCAGTGCCACTCATTCCTCTGGGCAGAGGTGCCAAGGTGCTGGAGGGTTCTGTGAGGTAAACCGGAAAGGCATTCCCAGCCTGTTCATGTTGAAGAAAGTGGGTGCTTCCGAGCTGGTCTGAGAAAACATGACCCTAATCTTAAGTGTTTCTGCTTCCCACATTTATCAGGGCCTGGAACTCCTTGTTCCTGAAGGAGCTGCAGCCTTATTCCTTCAGGTTGAGGAAGGAGGAGGAGGAGGAGGTGGGGCTTACACAACTATCAGGAGTAGTGTTAGAGGTATGAGAGTGAGAAGAGGGGTGGTGTGCACGGGCAACTATGAATAGTTTCGATGGGCCTCACATAGAAAGGATTTCTTAGACTCCTAGGCATATAGCAGTACTTTCCAAAGCAAACATAAAACTCATTGGGTAGTTGTGCAAAAATGCAGGGAAAGAACCTGAGAACCTGCATTTCTTTAAAATGCCCAAACTGGCCAGGGGTTTAGCTCAGTGGTTTTAGCACCTGCCTTGCAAGCGCAAGGTCTGGAGTTTGATCCCCAGTAACCACATACCACAATGCTGGGCGTAGTGATTCACACCCATCAGTCATCAGTACCACAACGTTGGGTGTGGTGGCTGTAACCCCAGAGCATGGGAGGCAGAGGCAGGAGGATTGCTGAATTCGAGGCTTGCCTGGGCTACATAGTGAGCTCAGGGCCAGCCTGAACTACAAAGCAAGACCCTGTCTCAAAAAAACAAAAAGAAAAAGAAAAAAAATGCCCAAACTGGAAACCGCCTGTCTACCACTGTTTCTGTGAATGGTTTTAGACACTCAACAAGGGCCAGGGCAGGGTCAGAGCCCAGCACCCCAGACTGCTCTAACTATATAGTCTTCAGAGATGGAGTTCAGAAGGGCCCTTCCTTTCTTCCAGTGAAGATGTAGAATGAGTCCTCTGGTGAAAAAGCAGACAATGTTGGGGGTGACTTACAGGGAAAGGGCAGGGCTGAGGGAAGGCCAGAAAGGGACTTCAGCGCCTCCGCAAAAGAGGAGATGAGTTACCTTTAACATTGCTACAGGAAACTGGACTTCTCAGTGGTAGACCCTGCTCTCAAAGGTATGGCCTGAGATACCATAGGTTCAGACCAACTCAGATGTTTACTAATTACTGAAGAAGCAGCACCAAGCTTTGGAGCTTCATGAAGTTAGGTCTGTATCCCCCAGCTCTCCTCCCTTTATTAGCTGGGTGACGCTGAGCAAGGCATTTCACCTCTCGGAGCTCTAGTTTCCCCAACTGTAATGGGTATAACACCACCTACCTTGCAGGATGATTATGAATTCTAATGCATGCAAAGCCATCTGTAGGATTTGCTACACAGTGAGTACAGTGCTTTCCTGAAAAGCCCACGAAGAGGCTGTGAGCTACATGGGCATGGGCCTCTAGCAGAAGCCCTCCTTATGGGTGAGAGGCAGTACACAGTAAAGTGAGACCTCCTACTCTCCTTAACTGATATGTTGCCCTCTACTGATGCTAATGTGGACATCCAACTGGCAGAGCACACTACAGCCCAGAACTCCTGGATTCAAGCGATCCCGTCCAGGCACTCTGGGTTGCAGTGCACTATGTGATCTGGTGTTTGTACTATGGGCATTAATATGAATTGTGGGACTAACTCTTGTGGGGTTTTTGTTGTTGTTTTTTCCCCCCAGTACCAGGGATCAAACTTGGGCTTTTTTTTTTTTTTTCAGTACTAGAGATTGAACTGGGAATAATTCTTTACCGTCTATCTGCTTACAGCTCTGGACACAATCAACAGGGCTGACTCCAGAAACCCCCTCTGTTCCCGCGTTAGGTTAGTGAGAGTGTTGCCTCCACTGTCTCATTCTGAAGACTGCTCCTTAATCTCAACTCATTTAAGTGGAACAAGACCAGTACCTAAAGCCTAACTGGATAGCTTGAAGCATTCAAGGGCACTGAACCCTGACTGATGATCACAATGATAAAACATGGAACTAGAGGAAGAAGGGGTGGGAATTAGGGCCCTGTGATTGCTGGTCTTCACAAATTCCTCTCATATTAGGGGTGGAGGTATGATTCTAAGAGTAAGGATTGTCTCTTACACACACACACACACACACACATGCACGCACACACACATATGCACATACCGATACACCCTCTACTTCTATCCCTACCACAAGCACATATATTCCTCACTCACCAACTCTTCCAGCAACAAGTAACATGGAGAGCTCCCAGTTCACCCCAATCCTCCCCATGAGCACAGAGCTAAAAGTGCTAGAGATGGGCCAGGGATGTAGCTCAGTGGTTCTGCCCCTGCCTGACAAACCCAAGGTGCTGAGGTCAATCCCCAGTACCACTAAAGAAAGAAATACTAGAGATGAGGAGGCAACTCTTTCCCGTCAGTGTAGCAGATGAAACTCATAACACAAGAATTCCAAAAATCCCCCTATCAGATTTTTGCCATTAGAGATCATTTCTTGGCCTTATATAAAGTCCCCTAAAAGTACAGATGACGTCTCGATTTTCCTTACTGCCCCCTACCACTTGCCAATAGGACACAAATTCCAGTTCCTATCAACTCTACTTGCTCTTCCTCTCTGGACTCCATCCCCTCCTCTCAATCCACACAGTACTCATCTTAGCTCTGGTCTCCAGTAGTATAACCCATTGCACTAACTGGTCCCCCTACTCTTGTCCCTTCCTTTTAATCTGTTCTTCTCGGGAGTTGGGATCATCTTTTAAAGTTCAAATCTGCTCATGGAGCTTTTCTGCTTGAAATTTTTCCAAAGCTTTCTCTTGGCCTCATGATAAAACTCAAATTGTCAGCATGATGTTCATAAAGAGCTTTCTTTACCATCACCACCACCACTCGACAGCACAACACCAGTGCTACTAAAAAGGAAGCCTTCTTAATGTCCACACTGGGTTACGAGCCTCCAGGGCCCTGCTGTCCCTGTGTTCCTGTTTATCACAAGAATCCCAACTTACTATCTTGTGACCATATCTAAAGATACTCTTGAAGGAAAGGATGTAAGGACAAGCCCATATTCAGCTACTTGCCCCTGACCCAGAACGTCCACCCCGGCCCTCAGAAAGAACTAGGACTAATCTGGGAAGCAGAAGTCCATCCAAATTGTACTTTCTATAATCCTTTTCCAACTCTTGGAGGACAGCGAGTCTACTGCCTGATTGTTCACCTTTCTGTCTCTTTCCCCTCTCTGACTGTCTACCTCTCTCCTACTCTCAGATTCCCACTTTAATAGTATCTCCTGACTCAGCCCTAAGCAGGTGCTGGGGAGCCTGGCACTCACCCCACAGTCTGTGGCCACCGTGTACTCAAAATGGAACACCAGGGACCAGATGATGCAGTAGAAGAAGCCAAACACGGGGAAAGTGAGGACCCAACAGGTCATGGTTGTAAATCGAAGCCGGAACACGGTCCCATCTGGGTCCAAGGGCTGGGAGGCCGCAGAGAACATCCTGTAGGGAGTGGCCCAAGCAGGGTGAGGGACACAAGTTGGGGGATATTAGAGCCAGGGAAAGGGAAGCTTTTACTGATATAGCTCCTCAGAGTACGAGGAAGAACAGACATGATAGAAAGAGTACATGGGGAGGAAGAGGAGGAGTACAGGGAGATGAAAGTGCAGTGGCCAGACAGGAACCCCCTGGCACATTAACACTGTAGGTCAACCTCTTGCAGAGTCTGGGCAGTAGGAGCTCCCAGGGACCTGTACATACGAGCTCTGACAGCTCCCCTCACTCTCACAACCCTGACACCCATGAGGGGAAGTGAAAAGGTTACTATTTCCATTTCACAAGAGGGAGATTGAGCCTCCAAAATAATGCCAGGATCAAATACTGGCCGCTTACCACCTAACAGATTAAGACTCAGTAAAAAAAAAAATATTTTAAGTCAAGATGCGTTATGTACATGAACCAACTTTTCACAAGGACTGTAATCATTATGTACTACAAACTTGTATCAATAAAAATTAAAATGTACAGCCAGGGATTTAGCTCAGTGGCACCATGCTTCCCTGGCAAGCACAAGTCCCAAGTTTGATCCCCAGTATCACAAAAAAAAAAAAAATTTGAAATACAGGTGGCTCATGCTTATAATTCCAGCACTGAGGAAGCTGAAGAAGGAGGATTAACATGAGTTCAAAGTTGGCCTGAGCTACCTAGTGAGTTGAAGTCCAGCCTCAGCTACATATAGAAACCCTCTCTTAAATAACAACAACAAAGTTATTTTTTAAAAAAGACTAAATCAAGCCAAGTTACCTGGAAAAAGAACCCTGGCTAAAACTAACTAGATCTCTCCCACTCACCCTGACCTACCACATTCCTCTTCCTCATCCAAGTTCAACTAGGAACAGTGAGAGTGCCCTAGAACCCATTTCAGTGGGGCCACAGTCTACCAGCCATCCCACCTTCTGCATCTGAGTGAGCCAAGCCTCAGGCCAGCAGCACCCTGATAAAAAATATCAAGGTCCTTGAGAAACTCAGATTCCCGTATCCTTCCCTCTCTGAAAATATCACATCACCAAAAGAAAAGTCTGGGGTAATCTAAGGGTCATGGGGACGTTCTCCACTCAGCATCAGCCTGACAGAGGCTTCCTGAGATGCAGACCCAGGGGACCAGGATTCTTCCACGCCCTTCTCCCTCTGATAAAGAATTCCCTCCTCACAACTCCTGCTCTCCAGACCACTATGACCACCCAAGCTGGGGTCCCTGCTGGGGCAAGTTCAGAGAGACAGGTAAGTCTTTGTTTTAAAAGGCCCAGAACCAGATCTCCCCTGGGACTCACACTTCCCTCTGTGAAGAAGACCCCAGTCTACTGGTCCAGCTCCTCGTCAGGGATGGGGTCTCACTAAGAAACACACTGGATGCTGACAAATCTGGAGCTCCGGCTGAAAGCTCTAGTGAGACTGAGAGTGCTCCGAAGCTGGAGGGTCCCACCCCAACTCCTGCCCTCCCGCCTACAGAGCCCAGTTCTCCACGCCTGTCCAGGCACACAGCCTTCTCAAGATCAACAAGCCGTGTCATAAATCCTGGAACACTCTGCAACAGTAAGAGAAGATATTGGCCGAGGTCAGCCCACTGTGGTTTCTTTGCCAGAGGTGGGGGTAGGGAACCTTTCTGAAGGTTGTGTTCAGGAACACATTCAAGTTTCTGGGAAGGAAAAGGATGAGAGCAAAATGGGACCTGACCCCTTCTGACTAGAGCAGGACTCGGTAGATATCTTGAAACCAAAGGAGAACTGACTAAGCCTGAGATAACAGGATCAGGACCCAAGAGAGATCTAGAAAGGGTTGAATATTCGATGTCAGTGTCCAGCCTGTACCTGTAGCTAATTCCAGTTCAGGTACATCAGCAGAAGTCTAACTGCCAGTAAAAGTGATAAACAGTCCCACCTTTGTCTATACTGCCCAGAGCACCTGGAGTCCTATGCCCAGAGAAAATAACAGTTACAGACTGAGTCAAGTCCAAGGTATACTCAGGGTGAGGAGAAAACCAAATCCTGTAAAGGCTGCCTGAGGAGAACAAGCCTGTGCTCCCTAATAGGCACTCAGGGACCCAATCCGCACTACTGCCTTGTCTTTTCAGGGCTGTCCTAAAGCTATGGGGAGAAAGCAGCTCTGTGGCTATCAGAGCAGTGCCAGGGGCAGAGCAGAAATCCTCAGGAAGAAAATCTATGCTCTCTGCAAGGAAGAGCCTGCTAGGGCGGGGGATTTAGATCAGTGGTTCCAGTGTCTGCCTTACAAGCACGCAAAGTCCCAAATTCAATTCCTGGTAACCACATACAACATTACCGGGTGTGGTGGCTCATGCCAGCTCTCGGGAGACAGAGCCCAGAGGATTGCTGTGAGTTTGAAGCTTGACTGGGCTACACAGTGAGCTCAGGGCCAGCCTGAACTACAAAGCGAGACCCTGTCTCAAAAAAAAAAAGAAAGAAAGAGCTTGCTAAATATTGCTTACTAAGCTGCCTTCAAATAATCAGAATAAAATTTCTCACAACTAGGGATGTCCAAGCAGAGGCAAAGACATCGGTTACTAATGTGCTGCACTAGGTTGCTTCTTTCAATCCTAGGGTTGGCCAGTCCTGAGATGGGAAATCCAAAGCATATATGACAAGCCCCAGTTGGATCCAACAGAGGAGTTCCAGGGAGTAGGGATGAAATACTCCCAAGGTCACTAGGCCTAGCACCCCTCCAGCAACTCCCAATCTTTGTTATCTAGTTGGTATACCAAGAATAAGTAATAGCTATTCCAAGTGTCGATTCCATCAGCCCTCAGGGCCAGGCTTTTGCTATACAAATACTGTATGTTTGAACCACATCTGCCTTATACCATCCCTTCTCTTCCCAGGGCACTAGGCTGAGGAATAGGGGAGAGGGTGGGTTTCCAACCATTCAACAAATGCTGACCCAAGTGCCAGTATGATATGACAGACATGAAAGATAGGTAATTGAGACTCAAAAAAAATTTTTAAAGGGCTCGGGACCCAGGGATGTAGCTCAGAGGTTCAAGCACCTGCCTCACAAGCATGAGGTCCTCAGTTCAATCTCCAGTACAAAAAAAAAAAAAGCTAAAAAAAAAATTAAATTAGCATAGCTACATTCCAATAAAACCTGGGGATTTTTTTTTTTTTTTTTGAGAAAGGGTCTCACTTTGTAGTTCAGGCTAGCCGTGAGCTCATTACATAGCCCAGGCATGCCTCCAACTCAGCAATCCTCCTGCCCCTGCCTCCAGAGTGCTGGGATTACAGGCATGTGCCACCACGGCAGGCACTGTGGTATGTGGTACTGATTGCTGGTGGGCGTGAGTCACAAACGCCCAATATTGTTATAGGAGGTTACCAGGGATTGAGGCTCAAACCAGTGACCTTGTGCTTGCTAGGCAGACGCAGGAACCACCAAGCTAAATCTCTGGCCAAACCTGGGGATTTTGCTGAGTGATTCTGGCGCTTGAGCACAAGGTTCCAGGTTTGATCCCTAGTATAAAATGGGGGGGGGATGGGGATATAGTGAAGACCCTGGGTTCAAATCCTAATACTAAGAAAGGAAGGAGAGGGCACTGAAGGCACCCAGAGAAGGGAGTGATTAAGTTTGCCCCTGGAAGGAAGGAAGGAAGGAAGGAAGGAAGGAAGGAAGGAAGGAAGGAAGGAAGGAAGGAAGGAAGGAAGGAAGGAAGGAGGAAAGAAAGAAGGGAGTAAGAATAAACTTTTTGGGGCAAGACACTTTGGGAAGGTTTTGGAGGACAAGCAGTTTTCCGAAATAATGGGAAGATTTGATGCATTATCTGTGGTAAGCATTAGATCCTCTCAGATCACCTGATCACTCCTTTTCCTATATATATATTTGTTTGTTTGTTTGTTTTTTGAGGTACAGGGATTAAACTCAGGACCTTGTGCTCTGGAGGCAGGTGTGGCACCACTAAGCTAAAATCCCCAGTCATTCCTTTTCCTTTCAGTCCTGTTCCTTTTGATCACTCCCAGCCTGAGGTATCATGAGGTGGGTCCCTATAACTCAGGGCTCATGCCTACCCATGGACAAATTAGGAGGGGAAACTTCATCAAGAGATAGGAAAAAAGGTGGGCTTCTGCCCTAAATACCTAGCCAGACAACAAACCTTGCTAGTCCTGGTCCTTCTCTGAAGCAGAGGACCTTTACAGAAGTAGGAGACCTCCCTATAAAGGAAGCTGGCTGGAGGACCTTCAGAACTCTCTCTGGAGCGAGGGCCTGAGGGCCTATTCCAGGCCGGCCTCTTTTCTACCTACAGCCCTTAGGTTACCTTCATCTCCTCCCCTGCCTTCCAACCTGATAATTTCTTTTCTTCCTTGTCCTGTCTTCACCCCTCATAGTTCCCAAACCACTTTCCCATCCTCCTTCTACCTGGAGTTTTGTGTTAGCCCTGGAAGAGAACTAAGCAGAAATCGCCAACCTTATTTATCTATCTATCTATCTATCTATCTATCTATTTTTTATTTATTTATTTATTCTTTTTTTGTAGTACTAGAGACTGAACTTAGATTGTTTGCACTGAGCCCTATCCTCAACACTTTTATTTTTCATTTTGAAACAGAATCTAACTAAGACACTAAGCTTCCTGGACTTGGCTCAAACTTGTGATCCTCCTTCTTCAACCTCCTAAGTACTAGGAGTATTGGCACATGCCTCCATACCCAGCTCAACCTCACTTCCTGGGTCTCAGGTAACAGAGAGCCAGTGGATGGACTAAGAGTGTAACTGCAGTCAACACAGGTCTCATCTCATTTACTCCAATACCCTACCGAGAAAGGATTCTCATACTTTTCTTTATGGCCCAAGAAGCCCCAAATCCCTCTCCAGAGAATGAATGGCTATCTACAGAACCTAGGGTGGCATGAGACCCACTCCAGAACATATATACATGTACCTAATCAAACCCCAACAAACAGGCAAACAGTTTCTTTCATATACATGCTCTACTCAAAGCCATTTTCAATAGTCATCACCCCTACAATCTCCGTCTCCCTCTCCCTGTCCCTCTCTCTCTCTCTCTCTCTCTCTCTCACACACACACACACACACACACACTCACAGACACACGCGCACACACAGTGACAGTCACAAGCTCATAGTCCTATACTACAGAACCCAAAATGCTCTCCAGCCCAGTCCTCTTCACTCTCCAGAAAACCTTGGGGCTCCTGAATCTGCTCTATATGAATTAATGATTATTTTCTGAATTTAGGGTCTACTCAATCTCAGTGACCCCAGCCTCTAGAACCCTCATGGAAGGTGGAAAGCGACTGATCCTTAAGACCTCAATTTTCAGTAACCCCCAAGTAGCCCAGTGTTTGATGGACACCACTGGAGAGCTCGCTACTTCTGTTAAAATAGATTCAGGATCCAGAAACAGATCCAAAAGAGGCCTGAATAAGAGGTATCAGTGCCCCCAAGCCCTACCCCACAGTGTGTGGCCGTTGTCTCCTTGAAGTGGAAGAGCAGGGACCAGAGGATGCAGAAGAGGAAGGCGACAAGTGGACAGCAGACCGTGACCAAGGCCACCAAGGTGAAGCGGAGCCGGACCAGGGTCCCATCCCGGTCCAGCGGCAGTGGGACCTGGTACATCTTGTCAGACCTGAGGATGGAGTGGCACGTCAGGGGCCCGGCAGCAGGCGGGAGCCGAGCAGCCATCAGCTCAATCCTAAACCTAGCTGTGCTACAGCGTGGGGAGTCTGAGAAGCAAGTCTCCTAAAGCCTGGACAGCTCCTGTCCTAGCCAAGGAAGATGGACTCGGCACTCCAAAGCAACCCTCAGCTGGGATTTCCGGGGGAAGACAATGTACCCAATCTACACGAGGATAAGTCTGATGATCTAGATTGAGAGACCTTCTCCTCAGCAACTTCTGCCTGGCTAGAGAGGCCTAGGACTACAGGTGCTACCTTATCTAAGGTCTCATTTCAAGAACCCACCAGAGAACAGATATCTATCATCTCCCCAAAGCTTATGAGCATGAGGCTCAAACCCAGTCTTAGGACCTCTCATTAGCTCTCACACCTTCACCCACCAGCTCAGGGCCCCTCCTGCACCTCTAGTCCCTTCCCAGGCTCTAATGTGCAAGCCCAGGAGTCCAAAGCAGCAGGGACTCCATGGAACCTGGCAGAACCTCGACCCCTGCACCCCACACCCCACCCCCGCTGCCTCATGTGCTCAGAGGGTGAAAGGCTTTGCAGAATCAGGCCTGGCACTAGCTTGGGCTTGCTGTTTGCAGAAGAGAGCTGCTTGGTCAGCTTCTGGAGGCTTCCCTGTGCCCAGGGTCCTGTCCACCCAACCCCTCCCAAGTCTAAGAGAAAGCTCTTGAGGACAGTAATTTCTCCCTCAGATGAGGGGTGTCCTAATGTCAGGAACTATACTGGTATATACCAACGATCCTAACCCAACTCCCTTCAATGTATAGAAAGAGAAGCTGAGGCAGAAATCTACTTTGGTCATACAATAACTAGATGGAAAAGTTAGCAGTGGGTTGATATGGGGCCTACAAGGAGTTACACACTGCAGCTCTGACTTTCCTTGAACCCTTCCCCTCTGGGTCAGAACTCTGGTCCATAAAATCAGATTAGGAGTGGGACAGGGAAGGAGAAGGAATACCTACCCAAATGAGAAAGAAAAGGAAAATAAAAATGTACATAAGTGAGCCGATTAGTCCTGCTACACCCATTATAAAGACAGAGAAACTAAGATGCAAAGGGAGAAAGGATCTTCTTCAAAGCTGAGCCTAAGGAAAGCCAAGCACAGAACTTAGGTTGCTTGGTGCCAAAATCAGACTGGCTCCAGATACACAAAGAACCTGCTCTGCTGGTCTCCCAGGCCTTACCAAATCAAGTCCTAACTCTTCCTAGCCCCACCCTCAGAAGACTCCTCTCCAGTCCCTTCAAGAACAACTCTGACCTCAGTTATGCCAGTGCCCTAGCATTCCAGAAAAAGCCAAGTGGATATGGCCTGGCATTCTCATCTACCTTCCCCACCCCAGCTCTCTGCCAGGCCCAATCAGGTCACCTGTCCCAATTTCTCAAGTTCTCCTCTCCCATTGTGTGTGTCGGGGGGTGGGGGATCTCCTCAGGGAATTTTTGGAGTGGAAGTAGCTATGATGCCTAACGCATTCCCTGGACCAATTCCAAGTGGACTGTAGGTCCCTTGGGGCTCTCCCTACATGAAAGGCACCTTCCCCACCCAGTCCTCCCTTCCAACATTTCTCCCTGAAGCCAGCTGTTCCAGATCCCTCAGGAAACACCAGGACTTCAGGGAAAGAAGGGCCCCTGACTCAGGGAGGGAGGTGAGGCAGTAGTTCATGTGACAGTATCTGAAACAACAACAACAAAAAAAACACAGGACAATCTGTTACACTTTGTGGAGGTTCGCCCAGCCTCTCTTAGCTATGTGACTTTGGTCAGGTCACTTGCCCTCTCTGGGCAAGCTTCTGTAGCTGTGCAACAGGAAGATCATATGGTTTAGGTCTAGAGTATTTCCAAGGCTTCTTCATTCCCTAGGACAGGAAGCCTCATTACCTGCCTGTTCAACCCCAGACAGCTTTAATTTCCTCTTAGGTACTACTTAGCTGAACATTGCTTAGGAGTAACCCTACCTCATCCTCAAAGTTCCTAGAGATCACCCCTCTCATCAGAAACCACACTGGATGGCTGTCTGCTACCAGTAGGCATCCTGCCCAGCAGTAGACATGCGTTGTCTCTTAGCCCCCACTATAATCTAACAAGTAGGTATTATAGTCTGTTTTTCCATTTTACAGAACAAGAAACTGAGGCTTACGATGGTTAAAAGCACTTACTCAAAACTCATAGGCTAACGACTGGCAGAGCAGGGATGTAAAATAAGTCTATGAGGTTCCAAGGCTCCCCAGGCCTTCATCGTCGCACCTGGGGTGAATCCTGACCCGGAGGCGCTGAAGAGTAAAGAAGAGAGAGTTCAATCCCTGCACACCTAGTCCCATGTCCACGAGAGAAGGGAGGAGGTAGGCTCGGTGCGCCTGCAAAGCAGCAGTTCCCGGAAACAGAGTGTGTGCGGGAGGAGGGCAGGACGGCAGGACGGAGACCGACACCGAGAGGCGGCCAGGCCAGTGGAGGTTGGACGCGTGGCTGACCCGGCACGAGAGTCCTCGTACTCACCCAAGCGGTGGTGGCGGGGAGGCCACGCGGGCACCCGCCCGGAGCCGGGGGACCCCGGAGCGCCAGGGCCCGCCGGGGGCGAGCGGTGGGGGGCGGACTGGAGCTGGAACAGCGCGGGGCGGGACCTGCGCGCTGGGGGCGGAACTAAAGGAGGAAACTGCGCCTTCGTCCACTGTTGGCTCCTCCCACTGCGGGGGACCCCGGCTCCCCGCTCTCCCCTAATCTGCAGTCTCCTCAAACCGTGTGTCTCCGGCCTTGTTCAACCCCATTCATTGTGGCTGCGTGAGCCTAGCCGGAAGAAACTGGATCCCTGGGTTTGACATGTTGGATAAGCCACTTTGTCACCTTATCTCTCCGCCGAGGTAAATCACCTGTTGAAAGAACACAAAATTAATCCAACATAGTGGGCCCTCATTTTCTCATTCCGACCCCTCTTGCCTCTGTCCTAATTCTAACTGAATTACCCAGCCTCACCCTCTGAAGTATTAAGACAGCTTTGCCCAGTCTCGGCGCCTTCCTCCGAACCTGGCATCTCAGAGCGAGTTGGGCATTTCAGCAAATGAAAGGACACCCTACAGCAGTGGGACCCTCTGAGGCCCACTCCACAAACTCCGGGCTGTTCCCCTCATTTTTCGGGAGAGGGCGCCCTGTCCCGTGCAACAAAGTTCAGAGAAGCTCTCGGGCTTCTGGATTCCCCACAGTGAGAATTAATCTCTAGGAGTTCCCTCCCCACACTCACCCCGACTGTCCCTGGGTCACTTTGCAAAGACTATCCTGCCCCCCACAAACGAGGGTGAGGGGACCAAAACTCCCTCCTGCTGGCAGCGGGGGAGAGATTGCAGATCATCTGGACAGGGTTAGAGGACTTTCGAGCCGGACAGGAATATCACCTCCATCCATTAAATCCTCACAGTAAAAATTAACACATTCCGAACACTCACCATGCCCAAGGTTAATGCAGCCTGAGCAGCCATCATGTCCCAAGCACTTTCCTACTCTCCCCCTCCTCCAGCGGTAATGAGAATCAAACTCTGGACTTGGGCTTGCCAGGCAGGCAGTGCCACTGAGCTAAATCCCCAGCCACTTTCCTACTTTTTATGTTTTCATTTATCCTCATTCAAAAATCTTATGAAGTAGATACTATCAACACCCTCGGAAAATTACTTATGCAAATAGCTACTCAACGTCAGACCAAGGATTCAAGGTTTCAGTCATTCCTTACTGGCTACATACTTTTTTTTTGAGACAGGATCTCGCTTTGTAGTTCAGGCTGGCCCTGAGATCACTATGTAGCCCAGGCAAGCCTTGAACTCAGCAATCCTCCTGCCTCTGCCTCCCGAGTGCTGGGATTACAGGTGTGAGCCACCACACCCAGCTATACTTTTTTTTATATACTGAGAATCAAACTCAGGGCCTTGCACTTGCCAAGCAGACACTTGCTGCTGACTAGTTGCTGTATACTGTTAACCTCACAAAACAGCTGTAACTGCCATTTTGCAGAATGGGGAAGAGTTTTGAATGTTAGTTTTCCAGAGTTCTATATAGTCTTATCCACTTACTCAATGAGGCCAGTCGTGGTGAACCTATTGCACGTGTGTGCCAGAGGAATGCTTGTATCACTGAAAGCCCTAAAAGGTTATCATTGGCCTGGTTCTCTTTGTGACAGGCGCGGGGCTGGGCAACAGTGGAGGACCCAGAGACACACCTTACAGATTCACTCTATCTAAAAACCACTTTTCACAGCTGGGCATGATGCATACTCTGGGAGGCTGAGGTAGTGGGACCACTGCCCAGCCCGGACAACTTAGTGATTTAGTGAGAGACCCTGACACAACATTTAAAAAGTAAAAGGCTGGAGATTTAATCCAAAAAATTTTCCTGACTTTACATTCCCCTCTCCACACACACTCTGTTCTTGAGGGCTCCAGACCAAATAGATCAGTAAAACCACATAAGAACTACTTCTGTCCAGGCACATGTCTGTAATCCCAGCACTTTGGAGGATGAGGCCAAAGGACTACTGTGAGTTTAAGGCCAGCTAGGCTACATAGTAAGTTTAAGGCCAGCCTGAACTAAAGAAAAAACTACTGTCCAATTTCAGCAACTAGATTTGGGTTTCCTGCCTTGGGGGCCTCCTGTAGTCTTTTGTCTAGCTCTAGGGTGCCTCCTTCTGGCCTTATTCTATATCTTGACCCATTATCTGTCCCCCTCCTCCCCCTAAATACCACCATTTCTGGAGGCCAGAGCCCTTCTCTGCCTCCAGGCTACTCCCCATGTCTGAAACTTGAGGTGCTCTCCTCTTGCCTCTAACTCTCTGGTGACTGGGGCCATGTGGGAAGTTCACCTTCTGGATTGGGGTCCCTTCGTTTGTAAAATGGCATAGGGTTGTTTAACAGTCAGAGGTAGCCGCAGTGGCCCAGGCAGGTGAAGGTACCCGATGCATGACACTTATCACAACTACCCATGTGAGCTACATTTTGTCCGCACTGAGCCTTGTCCACACTGAGCCTTGTCTGAACAGTCTGACCTCAGCTGTCACTGACTCGGAATTGCTTCTTCTGTTTAAAAACTCACCTACTTTGTGCTACGTGAGGAAAGGTAAAATGGGTTCTTGCTATGTCCTAGAGACTTGTACACTTTTTCTTTCATCTTTTTCATAATCTAGTGAGATCATTTTGAATCCATTTTACAGATAAAGGAGTAAGCATTTGAGCGTCTATGCTCCCTGGCCTTCGGTGGACACTCAGTGTTTGAAGGGTTTGTTGGGGAAATTGCCATTTCCCCACTGTCCTTATGGCTGGTACTGCTGTCAAGCCTTCTAGAGTCTCCTTGCCCCCTGGGTGGGCTAGCCTGGGGTCTGGACATACTCCAGCGAGCCTGTGATGGCATCAGCATCACCAGTTCCCAGCTTCAGCTACTCTCCGTCTTCCTGTCCACACACACCTCCAACCCAACTGAGCTTTTGTTTCCAGGGATGTTCTGCCCCATAAACGCTGGCACAGTGCAGATGTGGGGGACAGGTAAGAAGAAGAGGATATGGGATATAACTGTCAAGGAAAGCTTCCTATGGGCAGTCTCTCTCAGTCATCTCTTTGACCTCTTGTCTTTCATCCTCCCTGTTATAGCCATATTACCTTTCTTCTTTTGACCCTGCACTCACGAGGCAGGCATGGTGCCACTGAGCTAAGTCCTCAGACCTTACATTGCCTTTCTTAAAATGCAATCTGATCACATCTCTCCCTTGGTGCAACTCAATTATTAAGCAACTCTCTGTAGCTTTTGGGATCAAGAACAAATTCTTTAGTGTAGTGTTCAACATCCTTCATAGTGTCATCATCCTCTACTCTAGCACTCACACATTTTATATTCTCTACTATAACCCAGATGTACTCTGCTCCTCTGTGAAGTTTTGCTTAACTTTCCCCTCATCTTCCCCAGGGTTGCATAATCTTCCTATCTCCCCATTCCACAAGCTGCGTTAGATGACTTTTGGTCAAATCATTATTAGCACTTTGGCCACAACAGACCAAAATTGTTGCCTGCCTCTCCTTGCTTTCTTTCTTTCTTTCTTTCTTTTTCTTTCTTTCTTTCTTTCTTTCTTTCTTTCTTTCTTTCTTTCTTTCTTTCTTTCTTTCTTTCTTTCTTTCTTTCTTTTTCTTTCTTTCTTTTCTTTCTTTTTCTTGTTTCTGTCTGGCTTTCTTTCTATTTCTTTTTCCCTTTCTTCCTTTCTTCTAATTTGAATCTTTATTGGTACATTACATATACACATCACCATCACGCTCAACATTGGGGATTTGTACCATCTTTCTTTCAATGGTAGCAAAGGTTTATTAAAGGTAAGATAAGAAACAGGCTCTACAGAGAGTTTGAGTCAAATAAAAGCAGGAAAAGAAGTACATCCTACAGCCTGATGGCAGGCTACCACGCAAGAGAGGACACATTGACCTGTCTCCCCTTTCTAGGAGGTTTTGTTGTTTTGTTTTGTTTTGGTTTTGCTTATAGGTGCCTACCAGAACATCTGGCTCTGAGAGTTCCTTCCAGGTGAAGTCCACCTATTTCATTTGTTTCTTGATCTTTTAGCTTAGCACACAGACAGAGACACAAGAGAAGCTTAGAAAATATTCGTTGGACTGATTTAATTGAACAGGATTTTTGAAGTATCAGTAGTATTTAGATAAATTGAGCAGAATTTAAGGCCCATAAGAAAGGCCTTTGGAAAACAGCCTGGAAGTCCCTGAAAAGTTAAACATAGAGTTAAGCATATGACTGTAGTTCCACTTGTTGGTATACACATATTGCAAAGAACTGAAAAGATACTCAAACAAGCGCGTGTACACATGTTCATAGAAGCCATATTCACAATAGTCAAAAGAAATGCTTTAAATGTTCACCAGCCAATAGATAAACCATAATATACCCATACAATAGAATGTTACTCATCCATAAAACATAATGAAGAACTGCAACATGCCACAAGCCAGATGAACTCTGAAAACATGTTAAGTGAAAGAAGCCAAGCACAAAGGTCACATACTGTATGATCCTTTTATACAAAATATTTGGTATAAATAAATCCAGTGAGACAGAACTAAGACTGGTGCTTACCAGTGGCAAGAATGAGGAAGAGGGGAACAGAGAGATACTGTTTGATGGATAAGGGGCTTTGCTTAGAACAGTGGTGGCAAACCTATGGCATGTATGACACAGCAGGCTATTTGTATCATTGAAAGCTTGAAAAGGTTCACCATCACTGGCTTAGAGTGATTAAAATGATTAACAGTAGAACTGCAGAACATTACAAAGACCGTATAGTAAATGTCACTGATTTGTTCACTTTTTTTCTCTTGTGGTACTGGGGGTCAAATTCAGAACACTGAGCTAAGTCTCCAGCTTATTTTTTACTTTTGAATTTGAGATGGTCTTGCTAAATTGTTAAATTGACAAGACTAGACTCAAACTTGTAATCTTCCTGCCTCAACCTCAAATTGTTGACTTTGAAAATAGTTAATTTTAAACTGGGGATATAGTTTAGTGGTAGAGTGCTTGCCTAGTATGTGTGAGGCCTGGGTTCAATTCTCAGTATTAAAAATAAAGTCACTGGGCATGCCTGTAATCTCACCACTCAGGATGATTTCCATAAGTTTGAGGCCAGCCTGAACTGCATAGTGAGGCCCTGACAAGGTAAGGGGTGGGGGACTTAAAAATCAAAACCTATTTCAACAAAAACCTTCTACATGAGTGTTCATAACAGCATTTTTCATAATAGCTAAAAAGTGGAAACAACCAAAATGTTTAACTAAAGGACAAACAAAATGTAGTATACTTACATATGGAATATTAGTCATAAAAAGAAATGATGTAGTAATACATGGTATACACATATAAGACACTTGAAAACACTTTGCCAAGTAAAAGAGGCTAGCCATGGTGGCAAAATGCCTGTGTTCCCAGCACTCAGGAGGCTGAGGCAGGAGGGTTGCTATAAGTTAGGAATCAGCCGGGGCTACATAGTAAGTTCAGGACAAGCTTGAACTACATAAAAAAGGAAAGGGTGGGGAAGAAGGAAGGAAAGAAAGGAAGGAACCAAACACAAAGGCCACATATCATGAGATTCTTTTTTCATGAAATGTTCACAACAGGCAAATCCATACAGAAAAGATTAAGGAGTGGTCTCTGAGTCAAGAGGTTTTTTCTTTTTCCCTTCTCTGGTCTGGAACTTGCAGCGGCCCTCTTCCCTCAGCCTCCTGAGTGCTGCAATTATAGGCACACAGGCCACACCTGACATCCAAGACAAATTTGCTCAGCAGATTTTTGTGAGCATGCCTCAGACTCCTTTAGAGTAGAAGGAAGGTGACGATAACACAAACAGACATGATGAAAGTTAGAGTAGGAATTTGTGGGCCTGTTCTTGGGAATGATGCACTCGGACCACATCCCTAGCAGAAGTTACCACAAGGTCTGTGGAAATCACCCTGGCCACAGGACATCGCTCTGAGCCACTCATTCCTCATCCAGGGTATCCTCCTCCAGTCTTCCCACAAGTACGCACTGTTTAAGGGGCTCAGCTTCTGCACAGACCCCAGTACTCAAAACCGAACGTACCCACCAGTATACTCACTCAAGGCATCTTTCTTTTTTCCCCTTCAGTACTAGAGATTGAATCCAAGGCTTTCTCATTAAACTACATCCCAGCTCTTTCATTTCTTATTTTGAGACAGAGACTCACAAGACACCTAGGCTGGGCTCAAATTTGCAATCCTTCTCCCTCAGCCTTCCAAAGTGCTAGAATTATGGGATGCCCACCTTGAAGCATACTTGGCTTCAAGACATTTCTAAATCACTTTTCTGTGTCACAAATATTATCTTATATTAGTTTGAAAGGGAATTCTGTGACAAGATTGTTTAAATTTTTTTTGACAATTATTTAAGAACTTCGTTAACAGGTGCTTGCAGTTTATTGACTTTTTTGAAAAAAATCAAGTTGTAAACTTTTATTACAAATTAAAAATGAAGTTCTTAAAAATCTCAATTTGACCAGATTTGAAACAATTTAAAAATCTTTAAAGGTGTATTGGGGAAAGCCAGGCTTTTTTTTTTTTTTTTTTTTGAGACAGGGTCTTGCTTTGTAGTTCAGGCTGGCCCTGAGCTCACTATGTACCCCAGGCAAGCCTCCTCGAACTCAGTAATCCTCCTGTCTCTGCCTCCCGAGTGCTGGGATTACAGGCGTGAGTCACCATGCCCGGCTCTGTGGTATGTGGCACTGATGGCTGGTGGGCATGACTCACCACACCCAGCATTGAATGTGGTGACCAGGGATTAAACTCAGGACCTTGCTGGGCCACAGGGTTAGCTCAGTGGTTCTGGCGCCTGCCTCACAAGCGCAAGGTCCTGAGTTGGATCCCTGGTCACCACATACAATGTTGGGTGTAGTGACTCACGCCCACCAGCCATCAATACCACATACCACAGTGCCGGGCGTGGTGGCTCATGCCTGTCATCCCAGCACTCGGGAGGCAGAGACAGGAGGATTGCTGAGTTCCAGGTTTGCCTGGGCTACATAGTGAGCTCAGAGCCAGCCTGAACTACAAAGTGAGACCCTGTCTCAAAAAAACAAAAACAAAAACAAAAAAACACGTTTGGCATTACCAAAAAGAGACGTCTTTAGGTAAAAATAATAAAAACCCCATGCTGCATAGATAATGCAGATCATTCTAGTTATCTGGCCAATGGGCAAAAAACAAACACTTAAGGTCTTCAGTTCCCAATCTTCAATTCGTTTCTTATTGCTGGAATTTCATATTCATTTCTTCTTGTTGGATGACTAAACCGGATGATGGTAGAGATGTTAAACGGGCATTTACTCAGTCCCGCCCTGCTTGGGAGCTGACGAATTCTCAGCTGGTGGATGGGCTGCTCTTGTCTCTTTGTCATCTTGTGGTTTAGGGTTCTCTGGGTATCTGTCTCAGTAATTGAAGTTGTGCCGGTACCGATGTTGAGGTGGCTGCTGACCTTGGGTCTCATCTTGGTTTTTCTTATCCTCTTCATTGCTGTCCTCTCTAGGCTGTCTTTGGCGAGGAGGGCCCCTGCGGAATCGTGGTCTATAATCTCAATTCATATTGTCTCACTTGTCTACCTTGTTCTCCTGCACCCTGGTTGTCAGCACCCTCCACTACTTCTCCCTGCACCGGAGGGCTGGAATACTGTGGTCGAAGCCCTTAGGGTCTCCTCCTGGAGTAAGGTGGGAACCTCCGCCTGCGGTAGGGCCGGCATTGCTGGGCCTGGCCTTCACGAGCACTCCCCGATCCCTCATTCTTTTCCCCACTCTCACTGCTCTGGTAATTTTGCTGGTAATTGTGTGGAGGACTCCTACAACATGGATAGAGTCTATAATGGTTAGAGTCTACTGCGTATTTACTGCCTTGAACTGGAATTCCACCAGGGCCTGTAACATTTGCTGTCTCCACATCCTTTTCTCCTTCCACAACATCAAACTCCACAGTCTCTCCATCTCCTACACCGCAAAGGTACTTCTTGGGGTTATTCTTCTTTATGGCAGTCTGGTGTACAAATATATTTTCCTTGGTGTCATTCCTATTGATGAAACCATATCTGTTTCTTACATTGAACCATTTTACTGTTCCAAAACCTTCCTTGGGATGACCTTCTTGTCCCCACCAGCAGGTGCCACCAATGTAAGTTCGCCCGAACCACCGCTCCCTGTGCTGCTGCCTACTGGCTTGGTGTGGGCAACGCTGAGGGCAGGGGCGGTGGGGTGGGGATGGCGGCGGGTGGCTGCTGGGTCTTGGCCTCGCTGCACATGGTGGCAGTGATGGTAACTGGGGCCGGCTGCGACAGCTGAGGCTCCTCCTGGGGTATGATGTTAACTAGGCCGGTGGTGGTGGGGCTGCTCAGGGCTCTCTGGGGTCTGTTCTTGGCTCGGCTACCATCCAACTCAAGGTTGTTTAAATTTTAACTTTGTCATTGTTCTGTTTGTTTTTCAAGAGTCTTGCTACACACGCACTTTAGGCTGACCTTGAACTCATGACAGTCCTTCCTGCCTCAGGTTCCCATGCTGGGATGAAGTGTCTGCCACTACATCCCAGCATTTGGAAGGCTGAGGCAGATGGACTGCTAAGTGTTAAGGTAAGTTCAAGGCCAGTTTGAGCTACACAGCAAGACTGTCTCAAAATAAGAACAAAAAAACTTTCAACCTAGCCTAGAGCAACTTAGTGAGATCATATTTCAAAATTAAAAAAAGGAATGGGGATGTAGTTCACTGTGAAGGCCCCAGGCTCAATAGACACAGACACAGACACACACACACACACACACACACACAGCATCCACCCCACCACCAAAGGCAGAAAAGGGGGTAACTCAGTGGTAGAGCATTTGTTTACCATATTCAGAGGCCCCTGGTTTGATCCTCAGTACTGCAAAACAAAACAATTCACTCTTTTACACATCAAACATCTCAAGTTCACCTACTATGGTACCCAGCCTTAGGGATACTGAAATAAGTAGACAAAAGCTTAAAACATATTTGGGTTTGAAGATTAAAGAACAAGAAATCTGCCCAACCCTTACCCTGAGCACTGAGGAAGCTACTGTACTTTAATTTACCCAGGAAAGCTAGTGACTTCTTGATCCAGAGCAAAGACAAAAAGAGATTGGTGGGAAAGCAGAGATGTTTGGACACAGTTTTACTAGCTTTACTATTTGGCCAAATATATGTCAACACTGGTTTTCAAAGCATCTACTGAAATGTACAATTTACTCCATCCATTATCTTATTCCATCCTCACAACCACTATACTTTTTTTTTCTGAGCACTGAAAATTTAAACCAGAGTCTTGTGCTTGTGAAGAGCTCTATCACTGAGCCTAGGTCCCTAGCCCTTTTCAATTTTATTTTGAGACACAGTCTCCTAAATTGCCCAGGTCAGCTTTGAAGTTTTGAACCTTCTGCCTCAGTTTCCTGAGTGCTGGGATTACAGGTGTTTGGCACCATATCTCACGCTTCACTTTTTTTTTTTTTTAAACGAAACGTCAACTGTTGCCAGGGATTTAGTGCAATGACATCTGGCTCTCAAGCGTTAAGGTCCTGAGTTTGATTCCCCCTAACCCCCCACCCCCCAAAAAAGTGAGTTGTCTTTAATTCCTTTCTATCACTGAAAACTCCAAAGAATTCATCAAAGTTTTGGGCAAATCTCATTTCTGCTTTGTATTGATAACCCAAGAGAAAGCAGCATTGGAAAGGTAAAGGTAGTATGAGTATGCTGTTTTCTGAGGGAGACTTTCACTCACTAAACGATGTCTAAATTCTAGAACATTAGCTCCTCCCGGGGCTTGACATACTAGGATTCTGCCTCAATATAGAAAGAAAGGAACACTAAGAGGATGCAAATACAGCTCTGCCCTCCAAGACAGCAGGGAACAGCACAGAACAAGAGAATATAAATTACAGAATACAAAGTGACATGGTTGTAACAGAGATCTGCCCAACCATTACCCCAGCTCTCTCAAGAGGTTGGTTGGCAATTGTATCTCACAGAAGATGGAAACATTTGAACCCAGGTGCTCAAGAATCAGTTTGGGGGAGGAAGCTGGGGATTTAGCTAAGTGGTTCTGGCGCCTGCCTCAGGTTTGACCCCTGGTACCAAAAAAATAAAATAAAAATAAATTCAGTAGCCTTTCTTCCTTCCTCCCTCCCTCCCTTCCTTTCTCTTTTTCTTGAAACAGGATCTCAAGCTGGCCTCAAACTCATGGCAATTCTCCTGCCTCTGACTCCAGAGTACTGGGATAATAGGCATGCACCACTAGGCCTGGCCCCCAAATCCTCATTTTTATCAGGGCCAAAACGAACCATTCTCTTAGGATACCTATATAATGCTCAGGTCTGTCTTAAAGATCAGAGTGGTAAGGGTTGTTCCGGTGATAGTACGGGTCAGGAAAAAAGCTGCTTAGGATTCTAGGCCTGAAAGCAGCCGCAGACACGCTACGCGGACTAATCAGCCTAAGGGGACTGCCCCAACTCCCCACGTGTTCTATCCAGGAAGTGCGGGTCGGGGGCGGAAGAAAAATTCTTCCCATCACCCCCCGCGGACTGAGGCAAGGGAAGGGTAGAAGAGTTACCAAACCATTCCGAGACCAGCCTTCTGATTGGCCCGAGCTTCCGCAGCCCGAGTCTCTTCGCTCCAGGGAAAGGGGAGGAGCCTCAGTATGGCGTCACCAGTTTTCTCCTCCACCCCGCCCGTTACACACCACTCAGCAGCCCGCTTTGAGAGACTTCTGTGACGCCACGACCCGCTCCCAGCCAACTACCAGGCGGAGGGGTGGGACTCCATGTCCCTCCCACCATTTCTCCCTTTTTCCTCCCCGACTTGTAATGCCCCTCCTCTTCCCCTTCTCTCCCGGCGTAGACCTTCCTTACGTTCGATTTCAAAAGACCCGTTACCCAATGAAAGCGAGGACTTCGAGTGGCAGCCTGGTCTACCAATAGGCACACGCCGAGGGCGGACCGTCCAGAACGAGCCTCTGACGGCGGGCAGCGTGTGACGCAGTCGGGGCCTCTACGCTCTGCGCCCGAAGCGGCGGTCGGTAGCGGTGGCGGCGGCGACGGTTTCCTGGTGGCCGCGCGCTGCTCAGTGAGCGGCGGGTGGCGGACGGGCCTGAGCCCTTACTCTGGACACTCCACCATCCCCAACGCACCGCGGTATGTCGGGAACTGGAGCGGCGGTGACCCTGGACCGGCAGGCTCCTCTTCTCAGGGAGGGCGGTTGCGCGAGGCGTCCCGGGCCCTCACGGCTCCGAAGTCTCCAGCCTCAACCGTTCTTGCCCATCTTGAGCGAGGGGGCGGGGCCCGCGACCTTTGGCCCGTTGGCCCGTTGGCCCCTTGGCCCGTTGGCCCCTTGGCCCCTTGGTCCCTTGGCCCCGCTTTTCTGGCCTTGGAAAGAAATCTGCACCTGTGGGGTCTCGGCCCGGGTTCTTTCGTGGCAGCCCACGCAGAATGGTCTTCATTAACATCATTGTCCTCGTTGATTCGTTGGACGGTAATGAGGAGACCGCGGCTTCTTTTTGTGCGAGGGCAGCGCCTTGAGACCTAGTGGGGTCTCCCCGTACTTCCTAGACCCTGATGATGCTCGACGAGCTTTTTTTGTCTTGACTTCTTCGTGGGCCATACGGGGGAGGTCTTAGGGTTAAGGTTGAGTGAGTCGGAAGCTCATTAGCTTTTGAAAACAATATCTGACAATTAGGGTTGGTTTGTGTGGGTAAAAGGTACTTTACTGGTGTTCTACATGTTCCACGTAAAGATAAAGGAGAAAGATTGGATTTTTGTAGCCATGAGGACATTAAAAATATTTAATTCAGTCTCCCTATGCAAGTTTTATAGATGGAGATAACGTGGCCTCTACTAAGAGACAGTATTATGAACCCCAGATCCACTGACTCAGTGTAGACATTTTCTTCTGCACCACGTTTCATGTATGTTCCCATCTCCGGTGATTGAGTGTTCTCGTTGATGGAGTAGTGGGGGCAGGTGTACAGAGGCATTTGATACGAGTACCATTTCCAAGTTGTTGCTACCATCTCTTTATAGTAGAGTACACACTTCGTTAGTGGTATAACGTGGACGTCGAGCACCAAATATAAAAGGTGGCTAAAGAGCGTCAGGGGTGTTACGTATTAGAAATGAATCTATAAAAGTCGTTTCTGGGGCCGGAGGGTTAGCTCAGTGGTTCCGGCGCCTGCCTCGCAAGCGCAAGGTCCTGAGTTCGATCCCCGGTAACCACATATAATGCTGGATGTGGAGACACGCCCAACAACAATCAACCCCGCATACCACAGTGCCGGGTGTGGTGGCTCACGCCTGTAATCCCAGCACTCGGGAGGCAGAGACAGGAGGATTGCTGAGTTCGCGGCGGCTTGCCTGGGCACCATAGTGAGCTCAGGGCCAGCCTGAACTACAAAGCGACACCCTGTCTCAAAAGCAAAAAAAAAAAGTCGTTTCTGGGCGGTGGATATAGCTTAGCGGCACATGCCTTTCTGGCAAGGTCGAGGTTCGGAGTTGTTCCCTGCAACCCAAAACAGTCGTTCCTTTTCTTCTAAATCTAAATCGAATTGTGTCCACTGCTGGAGATTCAAAGGAAAGAGTAGTCCAGTTAGAGAGATACCACAGCCTTGGGTTTATTATAGCAGGAAGTATTGACAAGTTTTAGGAAGCCTACGGGATCATGGTGGGGCCCATTTTTGATCCCAGTACTCAGGAGATTGAGGCAGGAGAATCGCAGAGGCAGACTGAGCTATATAGGGAGTTCATAGCCAGGGTGAAAAGCAGGACTCTTGTCTTTAAAAAAAGATTAGGTAGCCAGGGAGCTGTCACTTTATGGTTGTGCCTTGGAACTCAAGATGACTCTCAGGAATACAATTTCAAGTGAAGTATTGTAGTAGGAAAAATCGAAGAAATTAACTGGCTGAAAGAAAATGGCTGTAGTTATTCCCTGTCATAGTTTTAGAAATCCAGAAAGAAATGATTGTTAACTGGGTGCCAGATGTTTGCTTGGTGGAAATGAGGTCTTTTAAAAAGCAAAACTGAGACCTGGGGATTCAGCTCAAGTGGTACCACAGCTACCTTGGAAGCACAAAGACCCGAGTTCAATCCCTGGTACCAAAAAAAAAAAAAAAAAGCAAAACTGAGTAGTAAATGCTGGTACATGCCTAGTCGTAAATGCTGGTGCATGCCTATATTTGGAGCTTTTGGTTAGCCCGAGGCAGGAGAATCTAAAGCCCAGAAGTTCTAGACCAGCCTGGACAATATGGCAACATGCTTGAATCCTTCTAAAAAATAAAAAGCACAAGTATAGATTGGATGGTCTGGGAGTACTGGAACGACAGATAAAGTAGGGTTTGTGTGTGTGTGTGTGTGTGAGAGAGAGAGAGAGAGAGAGAGAGAGACAGGGTCTTGCTATGTATTGCAGGATGGCTTTGAATTGTGATAATCCCTGCCTCTGTCTTCTCAGGGCTGGGATTACAGGTATACAGAACTACAACCAGCTTTAATGAAATTATTTTTGATTCTTCAATGTTCATTGAAATTAACTTTGTTGGCACTTAACAAACTGGTGCTGCATAAAAGCAGAAGAGAGCTATAGTCTAAATATTAACATGTAAGCATGGTTATGTTTTCTATAACATTTTCTCAGTTCAAGCATCACCTTTTTCGGGGAAGCCTTTCCTGGCATTCTCTTCCTTGTAAACGTCCATAACACTTACTTGATACTTCTATTTATAACACATAACATTTTTTTTTTTTTTGCTTTTTGAGACAAGGTCTCGCTTTGTAGTTCAGGCTGGCCCTGAGCTCACTACGGTGCCCAGGCAAGCCGCCCCGAACTCAGCAATCCTCCTGTCTCTGCCTCCCGAGTGCTGGGATTACAGGCGTGAGCCACCACGTCCGGCATTGTGGTAAGCGGTGTTGATTGTTGGTGGGCGTGTCTCCACGCCCAGCATTATATGTGGTTACCGGAGATCAAACTCAGGACCTTGTGCTTGCGAGGCAGGCGCCAGAACCACTGAGCTAACCCTCCGGCCCAACACATAACATTTTTTGATTTCAGCTGTTTGTCTTTATTAGACTACGGTACAATGTTTTTGCCTTACCTTTGTATCTAGGTTACTTGACGTGTAGTAGATCCTCTGTTAAGTTGTATCTATTTGAATGAATAAATGAATGAGGGAAGTTAAATTTAAAAGGCTGAAAGTTGGGATATTTGTATGTTCCTGAAATATAGGGCCCAAATAAGGGAAGTCATACTGTTTATGCTTTACTTTATATCTTTGTGTCCAACTAGCTCCTAAATTCATAAGATCACGTAGAACGTTTAGGAATCCAAATTCACAGCTTCAAAAAAAAACTGGTTATGGGGCCGGAGGGTTGGCTCAGTGGTTCCAGCGCCTGCCTCGCAAGCGCAAGGTCCTGAGTTCCATCCCGGGTAACCACATACAATGCTGGGTGTGGAGGCTCACCCCCACCAGCAATCAATGGCACATACCACAGTTGCTGGGCGTGGAGGCTCATGCCTGTAATCCCAGCACTCAGGAGGCAGAGACAGGAGGATTGCTGAGTTCGCGGCGGCTTGCCTGGGCACCGTAGTGAGCTCAGGGCCAGCCTGAACTACAGAGCGAGACCCTGTCTCAAAAAATAAAAAAAGAGGGCCGGAGAGTTAGCTCATTGGTTCCGGTGCCTGCCTCGCAAGTGCAAGGTCCTGAGTTCGATCCCCAGTAACCACATATAATGCTGGGTGTGGAGACACGCCCACCAACAATCAACACCGCATACCACAGTGCTGGGTGTGGTGGCTCACGCCTGTAATCCCAGCACTCGGGAGGTAGAGACAGGAGGATTGCTGAGTTCGCGGTGGCTTGCCTGGGCACCATAGTGAGCTCAGGGCCAGCCTGAACTACAAAGCGAGACCCTGTCTCAAAAAGCCAAAAAATATATAAATAAATTAAAAAGAAAAAAGAAAAACTGGTTATATTGAAACAGTGAGGACCTCGGACGGACAACTCTTTAACATGAGGACAAGAGCAAAAGCAGCTTTTAATGATGCTGGTAGCTCAACAAGTGACTCCTGTCAGTCTCCGGAGCCTGGAATAAAATTTTGCACTTGCTTATATAACTTTGTTTATTTCTATAAAGCTTAAATTCATTGAAATTTCCCTGAGAATAGAGCAAGTAGGATTTACACAAAGTAGAACAGGACCCAGGCAGGATTTAGCCCAGTGGCACCTCTCCTTCCTTAAAAGCACAAGGTCCTGAGTTTGATCCCTGGTACAAAAACAAAACAAAACAAAACATTTTTTTTTCCTCACAAAGTGTAGAGCAGCAGAGAAGGGGAGAACAAAGAGTTCTGACAGGACTTTCAGAGTCCTGTCATAGCTACTCAGGTACTTTTATAAAGAACCTAGCTACTTAGTTAGCCCATGGTTTCCTAAAAGCACAGTTAACCCATAGTTGTCTAGTAACACAATCCATAATTTTCCAATTCCATATGGAGGGGTGGTCTCTCTTCTCACCTTTTATATCAACTTTTATCATTTATATCATGTTTTTCCTCATCGGTGTCTGACTGTTTTTTTTTTTTGAGACAGGGTCTCGCTTTGTAGTTCAGGCTGGCACTGAGCTCACTATGTAGCCCAGGCAAGCTTCGAACTCAGCAATCCTCCTGTCTCTGCCTCCCAAGTGCTGGGATTACAGGCGTGAGCCACCACGTCCAGCATTGTGGTATGCGGTGTTGATTGTTGGTGGGCGTGTCTCCACACCCAGCATTATATGTGGTTACCGGGGATCAAACTCAGGACCTTACACTTACCAGGCAGGCGCTTACCAGCCAGGCGCTAGAACCACTGAGTTAACCCTCTGCCCCCCCCACTATGTAATCTTTTATAGGTAGATATTTTTAGCCCTGTTTTTTTTGTTTGTTTAGAGGCTATTTTTTGATCTGTGGTGGTTTTTATCGTGGAATTTAAGATTTGCATTGTCAGAGTAGTATCTCTTGATATAGATCAGTGTCCCAGGGTCATAACCTTTTCTATCTATCTGTTGTTGGGAAGTCTGTGTTTTTCCTCCCGTTTTTTGGGTCCTGGGGGGTCTATGATCTTGATAGTGACTGGATTACATGTCTTTAAGTCCCAAACCCTTATGGTTAGGAGGGTCTTTGTTTTTTTTTTTAAAGGTAGTTCCATCTGTCAGGTGGCCTGTATTACAAAAGACCAGTAGGGGCAATCATTGGTAAGTGAATCACTGCACCAATCCCTTAGGTTATTTTCCTAGGTTGTACATATATTTGCCATTGTTATTTTTATACCCTCACATGATATGTAGGGAAATGGATTGCTCCATACTTAGGGAAGAACTTTTTTTTTTTTTTTTTTTTTTTGCTTTTTGAGACAGGGTCTCACTTTGTAGTTCAGGCTGGCCCTGAGCTCACTATGGTGCCCAGGCAAGCCGCCGCAAACTCAGCAATCCTCCTGTCTCTGCCTCCCGAGTGCTGGGATTACAGGCATGAGCCACCACTCCAGCACTGTGGTATGCGGTGTTGATTGTTGGTGGACATGTCTCCATGCCCAGCATTATATGTGGTTACTGGGGATCAAACTCAGGACCTTGCGCCTGCAAGGCAGGCGCCAGAACCACTGAGCTAACCCTCCGGCCCGGGATGAACATTTGATTATCTTTAAAAGTGGAATTGAGCCGGGCGTGGTGGCTCATGCCTATAATCCCAGCACTGGGGAGGCAGAGGCAGGAGGATTGCTGAGGTCGAGGCTTGCCTGGGCTACATAGTGAGCGCAGGGCCAGCCTGGACTACAAAGCGAGACCCTGTCTCAAAAAAAAAAAAAAATGCACAAAAGTGGAATTGATAGCTGTACAAACATCAAAAAATAAAGTCATGGGCTGGAGGATTAGCTCAGTGGTTCCGGTGCCTGCCTTGCAAGCACAAGGTCCTGAGTTCAATCCCGGAAACCACATACAATGCTGGGCATGGAGACTCATGCCCACCAGCAATCAATACCACATACCACAGTGCCGGGCATGGTGGCTCACGCCTGTAATCCCAGCACTCGGGAGGCAGAGACAGGAGGATTGCTGAGTTTGAAGCTTGCCTAGGCTACATAGTGAGCTCAGAGCCAGCCCAAACTACAAAGTGAGACCCTGTCTCAAAAATAAATAAATAAATAAAGTC
This sequence comes from Thryonomys swinderianus, assembly GCA_004025085.1. Taxonomy (NCBI): domain Eukaryota; kingdom Metazoa; phylum Chordata; class Mammalia; order Rodentia; family Thryonomyidae; genus Thryonomys; species Thryonomys swinderianus. The sequence goes on from PVIC010001590.1 coordinate 55,464, forward strand.
ATTAGCTTCCCAGGCCTTAATTTTTGTGGTTTTGTTTACCAAGGCTCCTAATTTGTCTTTGGTGTGAGACAGTCAGGATTTTAAACTCTCCTGTGTTTTTGGAGTTAAAGCAAATGGGTGGAGGTACTATCCTTAGGCTCACAGATATTATATGTAGTCAAATTAAGGGTGCAGGGTTTTATATTTTCTCTCACTCTCTCTCTCTCTTTTTAGTTTTTAGTTGTGAGGTTTTTTGGAGTTTTTTAGTTTTTTTGAGACAGGGCCTTGCTTTGTAGTTCAGGTTGGCCCTGAACTCACTATGTAGCCCAGGCAAGCCTCAAACTCACAGGCCTCTGCCTCCCGAGTTGCTGGGATTACAGGTGTGGGATACCATGCCTGGGTGTTTTTGGATCTTTTTTCTATGTCTCTCTCTCCCCTTTTTCCCTCCTCCCCACCCTTCTCTCCCTCCCTCCCTCTCTCCCTCCTCCCCCCCTTCCCCCTCTTTCCACCTCCCACCAGGGATCAAACTCAGGACCTTGTGCTTGCCAGCCATGCAACAAATGCCACTAAGCTACATCTTTCCCCTTTTAGGTCTTTTTTGATATCACCTTTAGTGGATAACTGTGATCTCCTTGGGGGCCCCTACAGTTGTGGGGTTTTTTTTGTTTTGTTTTGTTTTTTTAGAGAGAGCACAACTATGTAGCCAGCCCTTTGCTTTTAGCCAGCCCTTTGCTTTCCACTTTCATCTATGTGGTTACTCCCATCCTAGAAATCTTTTAATTTAAGCCACTGGAGAGGTTGGTCTTGCAGATATGGCCAGCTGGAGTAAAACTATTCTATGGCTTCCTCACAATCACATATGGGGAAGGAGGATAGGTGGGTTTAAGTTGTTAGAGACTTTCACCCTGATGTGAGGGTTTTTATAGAGCAAACTTTGGTATTGGGTTAAATATGAATTGGTGAGCCAGCAGTTGCCTTTAGCATTTATAAGGGTGAGTACAGCATGTAGGACTCATATTCATATGTCATGGTCTAGAGTCCATTTGTCAGCTTCTTTGGTCAAAAGGACCATCGCAGCCAAAACCCTCAGACAAGGAGGCCACTCTTGGGTAACTGTCTAATTGTTTGGAGAGAGTCCACTGGTCTTTCCCAGGGACCAAAGGTCTGGACTAGCACTCCTACTATGGTCTTTTTTTGTTTGACCACAGTGAGGGTGAAACATTTGTTTAGATCAGAGAGACCTGGTGCTGGAGGGTTTTTCTTTTAAATCCTTGAAATGTAGTTTGTTTTGTCCAAGTACATTGCCTCCCCCATGGCTTTATAGAGGCCCTTAGCTAGGATGGTACCATTGGGAACCTTTGTCTTATAAAAGCCTGATGTTCTCAAGGTAGGCACAGTCCCACTGAGCTTAAATCCCTGGCCTCAAGCCTGATGTTCTCAAGAACTCTTGCAAGTTTTTGGGTCTTGAGTTTTATTTTGATTGCGGGTTATTCTGTTGCCAGGATGAGTGGATTGTCTTTTGTTTACCTCTGGGAGCAATTTTGGATTGAGTCCAAATCCCCCTTGGATGTCATGTGAATTGGCCAGTTTTGGAGTCTCTGTTTTTCTTCCCAGGACAGTTAGGACCAGGATCAGCTGCAGAGGTGGCAGTTTAAAGTGTATTTTTCTGTGCATAAAATCAATTTTGGCCCTTCACTTGGCCAACAAATTCCCTCTAAGAGGAGAACTGGACAGTCAGGCATGTACAAGAATTTGTGGACCACCTCCTGGCTCCCTGTTTTGCAAATCCATGGCTGGCAAAAGGTTATGTCATAGTTTGTCTTGTGACCCCCTTGATGTCAATTGTCTTATGGCCGAGAGGCCCAGTGGAGAATATCTTCACAACCAAGTGGTTTGTTCCTGCATCAGTTAGGTCTGGGGAGTTTCAGTGTGATAAGACCTCATGGAAGTAATGGGGGTCGAAGTAGGCACTGGGAGTTTGGGACCAAGCAGGAAGTCAGACTGGATGTACAGTGGAGTCATAATGGGGGGAGGGAGTGCTCTGACGCTTCAGCTGGTGTGGTCTCATCTGGGAACATAAGGGCCTGTGCTCTGGGGAGGCTTAATACATCCAAAGTTGAATCATCTAGATTGTCCCCCCAGTGGGCAGAGTTTTGGCAGGGTTTTGTTGGTTTGGACTGGCCATTGTGGTGAACAAGACTTGGGGAAGCGATTGCCTCAGCCAGGGAGATGGATGAAGAAGTAACTATAACCCCAAGGCTGTCATAACCTGATAACCTGTCATACTTTCTGGTGTTTCTAAGGTTTTTTTATTTTTAGATGAGCCTTGTGGAGACCATCCAACCTAAAAGGATGGGTGTTCTGTCTTGTAAAAGATTTTGAGTTTCCCTGAAACAAGCTTCTGACCATAATCTTGATAAATCCCTTCTTTTTTTTTTTTTTTTTATAGAGAGGGTACTGGGGATTGAAATTGGAACCTTGCATTTGGGAGGCAGGGGGTAAAACCACTGAGCTACATCCTCAGCCCTTGTTTTTTTAAATCATAATCACTAAGAACTGTTTTTTACTGTGATTCCTGCCCATAGTGTTTCCTTTACAGAAGTAAATAACAAACAAGACATCAATCACTTAATCCACCCCTAGCCAGTCTCCTTACAGAGATATTTCATGCCCCTGTTAGCATCGGCAGACAGTGACTCTGGCTGTCACCACAGTGCCACCCCAAGCCATATAAGGTGGCCCTGGACCTGCAGTTCAGAACTCCATACTCTCTCTGGTGTGCCCTGTACACCCAGCCTGAGTCAGGAATGCTTTGTCCGTCTCTTTTACACACAAGCACTCCCAGATTCAACCAAACAGATACTCCCACCTGCCAACAGGGGTGGCCCAAGCCACCTTCTGGCTGCTAAAGTATTCTAGTTTCACTGCAGTCCTGCAGCTAGTATGGGAACACAGAGGGTGACATCCCTTTTAGAGATTCCTCCTTGGGTCTCCTCCTCAAAGTGGGACACCTTAGCCTTACTGTGATTCAGGTGCATTTGCCAAATATCATTTGATCGCCTTCATGTGTGCCCTCCTCAGGCAGGCATCCAGGGGCTCTGCAGGTCATAATGGGACAGACTCCCACATAATAGGAAATACTCTGTTGGTGCGTGCTCAGTAGGAGTTCCGCTACCAGTATCCTGTGCTCTGCCCATGGGTGAGGCAGTTACCCTGTGCCAGGCCCCAGAGCTTCTCAGCCAGTGCACCAAATGAAGTGGGTAACAGCTAGGACCTACAACTCTTTAACGCAAAGATAGGTGCAAAAGCGACTTTTAATGATGCCAGAGTGATTCCTGTCAGTCATGAGAGCCCAGAACAGAACTTTGTGCTTTCTTTCCTTTTTTTTTTTTTTGGTGGTACCAGGAATTGAACTCAGGTTGTGCTTTCTTATATACCTACTTTTTACATCTGTGAAGCTTAATTCTATTGGAGTTTCTCTGGGAATAGAGCAAGTAGAATGTATACAAAGCAGAGAAGTGAAGAAGGGGGAGAGCAGAGAGTTTGCCTGGCAAAACTTTCTAAGTCTGTTATGCTCCTTTGGTGATAACAGATTACAGAAGTTGTCATGGCTACTCAGGTACATTTTACAAAGAACACAGCTACCTAGTTAACATAGAGTTGCCTAATAACACAATTAACCCGTAGTTGCTCACTTTAATATGGAAGGGTGGTCTCAATATTCTTTTATTGTAATATGGTGATAGTATAGAAAGTAGGGTGTACTAGTACTGATACTCTAGTAAAGAGACTACTAAGGTTTTTTTTTTTTTTTTTTAATGAGACTTGTGGAGACCTTCCAACCTAAAAGGATGGCCATTCTATCTCGTTAAGAGTTTTGAGTTTCCCTGGAATAAGCTTCTGACCAGTAAATCCTTTCTTTGGTTTATGTAATTGTGTAATTATGCATTTTGTTGAAAAGTTAGGACTTGGGAATTTAGAGATGTAACAGTCAGTAGAAGTGAGGGATGAAAGTGTCCCTGAGATTTGGTGCCTTGTGTTTGGAATTGACTTGAATATTTAATACATAGTCTGTCTCTAGAGAATGATTCCTCAGCTGCAGCATTTAAAAAATTTTTTATTTTATGTTATCCTTCTCCCTTCAGGCTCTCTCCTCTCCCTGCTTTGGGCCTGGGATTTAGCTCACTGGCATTGTACCTGGTTACGGAAGCTTTGTTTCCATTTTTCCTTCTATTTTCACTTTTCTCCCTCCTCCTTTGTTCCCTTTCCCATTTGAACATTTTCTTCCCATTTCCAACATTCCTGCAGTACTTTTGACACTTTGAGCTGTATATATCAGGATACTTAACAGTCTTCCTCCTCTGTGCATTATACTTCCATAATACCTCCTCCCTGAGTTGTGAAAATCAAGGTGTCAAGAAATTGTAAATATTGCTCCTCATGAAGACCACTCCAGTAAAATGTTAATACTTTAGCAAAATCATACTTTATTTTTGCTTGGTGGGTATCTGTAAATTAAGTTAATAAATTGCATTTTAAAAAAAAGTGGGGCCAGAGATGTAGCTCAGTGGCTGCAGTGCCTGACTAGCTAGCCCAAGTTCCCTGGTTTAATCCCAGTAACCACATACAACAATACCAGGCGTGGTGACTCACCCACCAGCAGTCAGTACCACATACCACAATGCAGGCATGGTGGCTCATGCTTGTAATCCCAGCACTCGGGAGGCAGAGGCAGGAGGATTGCTGAGTTCGAGGTTTGCCTGGGCTACATAGTGAGCTCAGGGCCAGCCTGAACTACAAAGCTAGAACCTATCTCCAAAAAAAAAAAAGTTCTCCAAGATAAAACTTAAAAGAAAGAAAGCATTATCCATGAAAAAAGTTGTTGAATTTTAAGCTCTCACAGTGGGAAACTGAAAAGCTAAGAGGACTACAGTGATTTTTCTGTTTCCCCATTTTGGAATCACTTCTTTAGTTTCTTATTCCATTTCTGTGGTAGCTTCCCTTTCTCTGAGATGGTTAAATCAAGATTTTATTTATTTGTTTACTTTTGTGATACCAGGGATTGAACTGAGGACCTTGTGTTTGGGAGCCATCCATAGCACCACTGAGCTAAATCTCTGGCCCTCAAGATTTTGTTCAAAACAAGATACTGGTTGATTCAAGCAATTTCTCTGTTATTGAGCAAGGAGCAAAAGAGCTTGTAGTTGAATTAGTGTATTATGATTCCATTATCTTTCCTTTTCACTTACATAGTTGATGCCACAGAAATATGTTTTGATGGGGAGATCTTGTCCTCTTGTATACAGTAATTTATTTTAAAATTTATTTTATTAGTGCATTTTATATACACATCATGATCACAGTTGGCATTGAGAATTTGTACCAGTACATGACACAACTTAATTCTCGTTTTTTCCCATTCTCTTGCCGCCCCCCCAGCCTCCATGCCTTATATACATAAGCTTTGTTTCCTTTTTCTTAAAATTGGTTTATTGCCGGGCGTGGTGGCTCATGCCTGTTATCCCAGCACTCGGGAGGCAGAGACAGGAGGATTGCTGAGTTCGAGGCTTGCCTGGGCTACATAGTGAGCTGAGGGCCCACCTGAACTACAAAGCGAGACCCTGTCTCAAAAAAAAAAAAAATTGGTTTTATTGGTATATTTTATATATACATTAAGATCATAATCAACATTGAGAATTTCTACCAGTACGTGATACAACTTAATTTTCATTTTTTTACATTCTCATTTTCCCATTTCCCCTTGTCCCCCCCCAACTCCCACCCCCTATACACGTAAACTTTCTTTTTTATTTTTAATTTAAAAAAATTTTTTTTGAGACAGGGTCTCGCTTTCTAGTTCAGGCTGGCCCTGAGTGCACTGTGTATCCCAGGCAAGCCTCGAGCTCATCAGTCCTCCTGCCTCTGCCTCTTGAGTGCTGGGATTACAGGTTTGAGCAGCCACGCCCATCATTGTGGTGTGTGGTGCTATTGCTGGAAGTCATGGCCAGCACCCCTGGCATTGTATATGGTTGGGGGGGAATCAGCCTGGGGACCTTGGTCTTGCAAGGCAGATGCTGGAACCACTGAGCTAAATCCCAGCCCAAAAAAGGGAATTTTTATAAAAGAATGCAAAATAGAAAGGAAAAATGGAAGCAAAGCTTTGCAAATGAGGTAGTAAAGAAGGTTTGCAGAGAGAAGGAATGGGAAAAAGAATTAAGACATATACAACTACAAAGACCCTGTGATGAATATGATCATTATATGTAGCAAGTATTAACTAATAACAATAAATTGAAATAATAAAAATTTGATTTTGAGGCAAGATCTCTCTTTTTACCCCAGGCTGGCCTCAGACTCCTACCTGAGCCTCTGAGTGCTGGAATTACAGGCATATAATACCATGCCTGGCTTGATTTACAAATTTTTTTAATATAAAAGTTTTATGAAAAATAACTTTCCAGATTATATTTTTCTTTGACACTGTACCCACACTATTTTAAAAGTTTGTTGCAGTATAGAATCTGAAACTATGTAATTGAATTTATATAGTCTGTTAAAGTAAAATTCACTGAGGGGGCCGGGGATTTAGCTCAGTGGTTCCAGATGTCTGCCTTGCAAGTGCAAGGTCCTGAGTTTGAGCCCCAGTAATCACATAACACAATGCCAGGTGTGATGACTCATGCCCACCAGCAGTCAGTGCCACACACTATAGTGCCTGGCATGGTGGCTCACACTTGTAATTCCAGTACTAAGGAGGTAGAGGCAAGAGGATTGATGAGTTTGAATCTTGCCTGGGCTACATAGTGCGCTCAGGGCCAGTTTGAACTAGAAAGCAAGAACCTGTCTGAAACAAATTCATAGGGTTTGGGGCAGGGATTTATGTAGCTCAGTAATAGGGTTGTTTGTTGAGTTGTGAGGCTCTGCATTTAGACATGGAGGGGGAAAGATCACTGGTCCATCTCAAACTTTGTATTTTTACTCATGCATGATTTTTTTTTTTTTTTTTTGCTTTTTGGAGACAGGGTCTTGCTTTGTAGTTCAGGCTGGCCCTGAGCTCTCTATGGTGCCCAGGCAAGCCACCGCGAACTCAGCAATCCTCCCGTCTCTGCCTCCCGAGTGCTGGGATTACAGGCGTGAGCCACCACGCCCAGCGTTATATGTGGTAACCGGGGATCGAACTCAGGTCCTTATGCTTGCGAGGCAGGCGCCGAAACCACTGAGCTAACCCTCCGGCCCACTCATGCATGATTTTATAACATCATACATTGGTTATTTAGAAGTTACTGCTTTGTTTCTTTCTTTTTTATCTGGAACCAGGTATTGAACTTGGGACTTTGTACTTGCAAAGCAGGAGCCAGGACCACTGAGCTAAATCCCTGGCCCAGTTACTGGTTTCTTCAGTGTGCAAATCTTCTACATATTTAACATTTAATCATATAGTTATTACTGTTGTTAGCCATTTTATTAGATAAGTCTACAAATTGGAAAGCTAACCAGGAGTGGTAGCACATGCCTATAATTACAGTTTTCTCAGAGGCTGAGCCAGGAAGATCACAAGTCAAAGTTCATTTTAGTAAGACCCTGTCTCAAAATAAGAAAAAAAAAAAAGGGGTTTGGGCTGGGTGTGGTGGCTCATGCCTGTACTCCCATCACTCGAGAGGCAGGAAGATTGCTGAGTTCAAGGCTTGCCTCGGTTACATAGTAAGCTCAGGGCCAGCCTGAACTACAAAAACGAGATCCTGTCTCAAAAAAAAAAAAAAATAGTGCTTGGTATGTAGCTCAGTACAAACGCCTTGGGTTCAATCTCCAGAACAAAAAACCAAAACAGAATGTGATGAACTTACAGTGACAAACATAGGTTTTCAAAATTCTAATTTTTGCCAGACATGGTGACACATGTCTGTAGTCCCAGTATGTGGAGAAGCTTAAACTTTGCCAGGCATTTAAGACCACCTTGGACTACATAGTGCAAAACTCTGTCTCAAAAAAAAAAAACAAAAAAAAACCCCAGAGGTATGTTGTGGGGGGATTGGGATGTAACTCAGTACAAAGGCTTTGGGTGAGTCTCCAGTATTTCCAAAAACAAGGGGAGGAGGTAGTTAGGGGAAGGGATTGAAGTGGGGCTGTCTGCTCAATAAGAAAAAAATGCTTCTTCGTAAATAAGTATTGTATTCACTTACTCATCACATTACTCTTCTGACTCAAAGGTTTCTAGTACCTGTTAAATTAACCACATACTGCTCTTACAGAGTAAGCATCATAAGGAATAGGGGGAATGAATTTGGAAGTAGAAAAGGTTGGGACAAGAGATGTCAGGTGAGTACAAGAGAATAAGTGATAAGAATGACCATATGGCACATGTACATAGGATCTGTGTTGTTTGCCTTGAGTTTTAGGGTTGTGCTAAATGGTCAGTGGATAAAAAATTGGGTAATTAGAAATCATCATGTGTGGAGTTCAAGTTAGAGGTTGATGAACCTCGGTTTGGAATGAGGGGAAATTATTTTTCTGTTAAAAATATTGTCGGATATATTTGTTGAAGAACAAAGCTAATGAAACAAAACAAAAAATCTGCTTTTGAAGGAATTTTGTCCTAACAGTGTTTAGGTGTGGGCCATTATAATCCCAGTATCAAGAAATCAAAGTCTTGGGCCCGGAGGGTTAGCTCAGTGGTTCTGGCGCCTGCCTCGCAAGCGTAAGGACCTGAGTTCGATCCCCGGTTCCCACATATAATGCTGGGTGTGGTGACTCACGCCTGTAATCCCAGCACTCGGGAGGCAGAGACAGGAGGATTGCTGAGTTCGCGGCGGCTTGCCTGGGCACCATAGTGAGCTCAGGGCCAGCCTGAACTACAAAGCAAGACCCTGTCTCCAAAAAGCAAAAAAAAAAAAAAAAAGAAAAGAAATCGAAGTCTTAAGTGACAGAGGTTTGTTTTCTTTCTGTCTTATGATTTGAAGTTTATAGAAAGTTGCAAAGAAAATGGTTAAATGGGAGAAGATTTTAATGCAGATTTGTCTTACTCCAAAGCTAATATATTCTTTTCACTGTAAAATGATGAGCATTGTGCTAAGGGATGAAGAAAATTGTGCTCAGTACTGTGAAAGAAGCTGTATTAGTTAATATGGGTCAATAAAAACTACACCCCAGTGAGCACATTCAGAATGCTTTTTATCAGAGTAGTAAATAGCTCATGCTCTCAAATGCCAGGTATAAACAACAAACTTATTGCACAACTAAAAACAGCTGGGAGATACTGGTTTATGTAACAGGCTGGTGAGGGGGAGGGGAAGGGAAATGTTTTTATACTGATAAGAGCCTGAGGCCTCTAATCTGGAACAACCTTATGAAGCAGGTGAGGCTTGAGGAACAAAATTATTTTTAACTTCTAGATTTTTTTTAATTTTTTATTTTTAAATTTTTTTTTTGAGACAGGGTCTTGCTTTGTAGTTCAGGCTGGCCTTCAGCTCACTATATAGCCCAGGCAAGCCTGGAACTCAGCAATCCTCCTGCCTCTGCCTCCTGAGTGCTGGGATTACAGGCTTGAGCCACCACTGTGAGCCTGGCACTGTGGTATGTGTTATTGATGACTGGTGGGTGTGAGTCACCATGCCCAGCATTGTATGTGATTACCGGGATTAAACTCAGGACCTTGTGCTTGCGAGGCAGGCACTGGAACCACTGAGCTAAATCTCCGGCCCCTTAGTTTTTGTTTATTTATTTATTTATTTTTGAGACAGGGTCTCGCTTTGTAGTTCAGGCTGGCTCTGAGCTCACTATGTAGCCTAGGCAAACCTCGAACTCAGCAATCCTCCTGTCTCTGCCTCCCAAGTGCTGGGATTACAGGTGTGAGCCACCACACCCGGCACTTTATTTTTATTAGTATATCTTCGCAGTAATTGTTACATTCATTGTAGGGAGTTGGTTTATGATCATTACATAGCACATCTTTTTTTTTAGCAACAATTTATATAAGTTTTTAGAGAGGAAACTAAGTGCTCTAACAAGGGAGTGACTTGATCAGAGAAGCATCATAGGAAGGCTGTTGTAAAGCAGTTAGAAAGTACCACATAGTCTGGCTGGAATATGTATAATGCTAAATAAGAATGGGCTAATCTAGAATTTTACTCAGCCCCACTTTCTTATCTTTGTTTCTCATCCAAGGCAAAAAATTAGGTGATTTTTTTCCAGTTCAGTTTAACTGGGTGGTAATTTCTACCTTTCCTAGTATTTTGTGACTGTTAAATAAGTAAATATATGAAAAAAGTGCTTTTGTAAAGTAAAAATTTCTAATCCTTTTAATGAGTGTTTTTGCTCTTTGCTGACTTTGATGTAAAGGAACTTGAAAAGGAAAAATTACTTCCCAGTTAGAGTAAGGCAAGCTGGAAATATTTTAGTCATTTGGGGAATACTTAAAGTTGGGGATTAGGGCTGGGGGATATAGTTCACTGCCTGCCTAACAAGCATGAGGTCCTGAGTTCGACCCCAGGTACCCAAAAATAAAAAATAAATTGTGGGATTAAATTTCTAGATCTTGATTGCGCAGGCCTACATTTTCAATCTTTATTGTTTGTTTCTTGATGTGCTCTTGCTAAGTCACAAATTTTCCAGGCAGAGTTGGAACTCAGGATCTTCCTTCATATCCTCTCAGAGTGCCGGGATTACAGATGTGCACCATGACTTCTGGGAAGAGTTCATAAATGTTACTGTATTAGGTCTTTTAGTAGGATGTTGGTTTGGGCCAAGTTAAAGTATTGAAAGGATAAAGACTTGATTGAGATTTAGGCTTGTTGAGCCTACATCTGGTGGACTACTTGCTCTTTTTTTCTTTTAGTTTTCTAGACAGGGTATTGTCTTGTAGTTCAGGCTGGTCCTGAATTCAGCTGTGTAGCCCAGGCTGGCCTGAAACTATGGCAGTCCTCCTGCCTCTGGCTCCTGAGTGCTGGGATTACAGTCATGAGCCACCATGGGTAGCACCCTCTTTTTTTTTTTTTTTTTAGTTGTAATAAAAATATTTGTAAAAGGAAGTTTTGATACCTATAGGCATTAACCATATTATATACTTTATCTGTGGCCTAAGACAGTTTTTTTCTTTTTCTGTTTTTTTTTTTTTTTAAGACAGGGTCTCGCTTTGTAGTTCATGCTATCTGTGAGCTCATTGTGTAGCCAAGGCAAGCCTCAAACTTAGCAATCCTCCTGCCTCTGCCTCCCTAGTGCTGGAATTACAGGCATGAGGCACCATGCCCAGCCTCTTTTTTTTTTTTTAAATCAACAAACTGTAATTATTTTCTCAAAGGTATGTTTTTTCATTACACATCCATCGTTACACTGTAACTCTAAAAGGCAGTGTACATGAAATTTGAGAAAATAAATTAAAAACCCATAGCATAGGTAAGGAGGCTCTCATCTGGAGCACAGGTGAGCTTCCAGCATTAGGGGTTTGAGAGTTTCTTTTTAAGAGGCCTGCTAGCAAGGGTTCCAGCATGGTGGTTGGTTGGTCTGTAGTCAGTCTGGAGTACTTAAAGCAGTTTGTGTGTTTAGTATTTTCTTCTTTAGAGTTTAGAAATGCCATCCTTGTTCTGCAATAGGTAGAGCTATCATGTCCAGGAAAAATGAGAAAGGGAACCACAGAGGCAGTCTGAGATCCAAATGCAGCATTCAGAGGTAATTAATTGGTCCATGAGTGCCAGGGAGAGAAGAAGGCAGCATTGTGGGATTAGCGTTTTCCTTCAGGGATATGTAGCAGCCACTTTTTTCGGACATCTGCACCAAGAACTTGTAGGGCTGTGCTTTTGCCCAACTGTACTGAGATCTGTGGGCTCCAAACTGCAGTCATGCTCTCCCTTTCACCAGTGTGGTGCTGATCTGCGTGGTCCAGGCTCTGCGGAGCAGGCACTACTCTGGACCTGCTTGTTCCATGTAGATGGCACTTCCACCCAGAACTTCCCTGGCGAATGGTGCACCTTTTAAAGGGAAAGTTACCTTTTGAGAAGTTAAGTAGGATGAAGCTCCCTCTTTGAGGATCTGGAGATCACTGTGCCAACTGCTGTCCTGGTCAATTTTGAGGAGTTTGACCTTCCAGTAGTACAGACTGTCATTTGTGAGTTTGGCTGCCTAATTTCCGCCTTTGGAACTCTGTGATGGGAATATATCCCTAAGTCCCTTCATCACGCGGTCAGTGGTCTGCACCAAGCCAAACACTGCACCACCCAAGTAATCTTCCCTCTGGTTCTTCTTAATTTTCTCAGGGATGGCTAAGTTTTCTTTTCAGATGCCATCATCTTCAGATTTCTTGCCCTCAGCTGGCTTTTCATCTTTAATTTCATAATGACCCAGGGCCTCTGTGTCCTCAGGCATCTACTCATCTTTTTTTTTTTTTTTTGAGACAGGGTTTCACCTTGTAGTTCAGGCTGGCCCTGAGCTCACTATGTAGCCCACGCAAGCCTCAAACTCAGCAATCCTCCTGTCTCTGCCTCCAGAGTGCTGGGATTACAGGCATGAGCCACCACACCCGGTGCTGTGGTATGTGGTACTGATTGCTGTGGGAGTGAGTCACAGTACCTGGTATTGTTATATGTGGTTACCGGGGATCGAACCAGGGACCTTGCAGTTGCTAGACAGGTGCCAGAACCACTGAGCTAAATCTCCAGCCCTCATCTTCTCCTCCTCCTTCTTTTGAAGACACTTCCTCCTGTGTACACTGCTCTATTGACAAGGGCTGATCCGGCATCTCCGCCAGCGAGCTGAGAGAGATCGAAGAGTTTGCATGGTCACAGTTGATCCTCTTCAGATGCTGCAAGGACTGAAGATTCCCTTTCCTTTGGCTTGTTTTGTTTTTTGTTTTTGTTTTCTGTGGTATTGGGGATTGAACTCAGGACCTTGCTCTTGCCAAGTAGGAATGGTGCTCCTGAGCTACATCCCTGGCTCTTGAGGGTTTCCTTTATTTATGTCCACCAGTCTCTCCAAGACAGCATCCAAGTTAGGGTCATCTGACTTGAACCAGACGGGGCACAGCAGGAGATGTGGTTCAGGGGGGGAGATGGGGTTGCCCCAGCCAGCAGGAACTCACAGCTGAGCTCGTTCAGGCAGGTACTGGCAGAGCTGGAGTGCTCATGATCATGGGGGAAAACAGCTTCAGCTCCTTCCTCAGGTAGGGCCCAGCCTTGGGCCACCCCCTACTACCTATCTGCTGCCACCCCTATGGCTGCTGTATCCTCTGCCCTGGGCTCTGGCCCTGCTATCTCCAAGGTCCACACTTCCTCCAAGACAGTTCCACTTCACTCAGTGCCGCATAGGCAGACCAAAAGAAAGGTCACCCATGGTAGATATCCCATACATTTCAATCTCTAATTCCTCTTTCTTTTAATGGGAAACTGTGGTTTATGCAAAATCTGTTATATTCAAGATCTAAAAGATCTTTTGATATTTTTGATAAAGTAAACAAAATCTAGAAAAGTTTGGATCCTTTGAATTCTTTCCCCATGTTATTTCTCTTTAATGAATTTGCTGTGTATTTTTCTAGTCTCTATGTTAAGGTCGGGGGAGGCAATACTGGGGAGTTTCACACTGGGTTACATCATCAAGCTTTTTATTTATTTATTTTTTTTGAGACAGGGTCTCGCTTTGTAGTTCAGGCTGCCCCTGAGCTCACTATGTAGCCCAGGCAAACCTGGAAGTCAGCAATCCTGCCTCTGCCTCCCAGAGTGCTGGGATTGTAGGCGTGAGCCACCATGCCCAGGCACTATGGTATGTGGTACTGATTGCTGGTGGGCGAGAGTCACCACACTCAGGATTGTTGTATGTGGTTACCTGGATCGAACCAGGGACTTTACCCTTGCTAGGCAGGCACTGGAACCAGTGATCTAAATCTCTGGCCCCACCAAGTTATTTTTGGAGAGAGTTTCCCTAAATTGCCCACACTGGGTTTACATTTGGTACTCTTCCTTCCTCAGCCTCTTAGAATGCTGGAATTACAGGGATGTGGCTCTTTTTTTTTCTTTTTTCTTTTATCTTTGACAGTGCTGGAATTCAGACCTAAGCTCTTATGCATGTTAAGCACTGAACTACATCTCTAGTCCCTTGCTCTTCTTTTATTATGCACATGTACCCCTAAAAAAGTGTATTATCCTGGACCAGGGTGTAGCTCAGTGGCACCACACCTGCCTGGCAATTGCAGGGTCCTGAGTTCGATCTCTGGTACCATAAAACAAAGTATATTATCTATTTTATAGAGGACTATCAAATGTATCTTTTTGTGACTTTTCCATTACAATTTATCCATTACAATATTTTTCTGAAATAATTATCAGAATGTACTTTATCTAGACTTTGTCTACATATTCTAGCTACCCCTCTTCCCCATTCCTTTCATTTTTCTTTTTAAGAATTTGAGTCAGGTCTTGTATTGTCTAATTAGGCTGGCCTTGAACTTCTATGCTCAGGCTCTCTGCCAGGTTGCTGACAGTCACATGTGCTACTATGCCTGGTAAGGCTTGCTTGCTTGCTTTTTTTTTTTTTTTTTTTACGCTACTAGGGATTGAACTTGGGCCCTTGTGCTTCCACAGTAGGTGCAGTACCACTTGAGCTAAATCCCCAGCCCTTGGTTATGGTTTGTTTCCTTTTTTTTTTTAAGAGGTACTAGAAATTGAACACAGGGCCTTATACATGCTAACCAAGCAGTTTACCACAGAGCTGCTTCCTCAGGCTGTGTCTTTTTTTTTTTTTTTGAGACAGGGTCTCGCTTTGTAGTTCAGGCTGGCCTTCAGCTCACTATGTAGCCCAGGCAAGCCTCAAACTCAGCAATCCTCCCATCTCTGCCTCCAGTGCTGGGATTACAGGTGTGAGCCACCACGCCCGGCATTGTATGTGGTTACTGGGATTGAACTCAGGACCTTGCGCTTGCGAGGCAGGCGCCGGAACCACTGAGCTAACCCTCCGGCCCAGGCTGTGTCTTTTTAAATATTCCATAGTACATGTTTCTAGTACTTGACTACATTCATCATCTCCACCTCAGACTGTATCTCCTGCTGTGCCCCATGTGGTCATCATGTTAGTACATGTATGAAAGTGCTTAATTTTTTTTCTTTTTTTGAGACAGGGTCTCACTTTGTAGTTCAGGCTGGCCTTCAGCTCACTGTATAACCCAGGCAAGCCTGGAACTCAGAAATCCTCCTGCCTTTGCCACACACCCCCCCCCCCCCCCGCTGGGATTACAGGGGTGAGCTACCATGCCTGGCAGTGTGGTATGTGGTATTAATGGCTGGTGGGCGTGAGTCACCACGCCCAGCATTGTATGTGGTTACTGGGATCGAACTCAGGGCCTTGCTAGGCAGGTGCTGGAACCACTGAGCTAAATCTCCGGCCCATGAATGTGCTTAATTTTTAATATTATGTGTTGCATACATACTTAACCACAATGCTCTGATGCTTCTTGTCATTTATTTTGTTTTACTTGTAGTACTAGTAATTGAATCCAGGGCCTTACACATGCTTTATTATTGGGCTACATTTTCAATCAGTTAATTTAGATTGTGGCATCATTACTAACTACATAATAAACTATAAATACATTTATTATGTGCCTCCCATTGAGGAAAACAAAGCTTGATGCTAATACAAGGCCAGATAGACTAGGTACACAAATACTCTTTCCTCCTTTGTACCTTACTTATACTTTCCATTTTTCTTTCTTTATGGCCCAATTCATAAACTAAATTGCCGCTGGAAGTTCTTTCACATTTTCCATTCATTCTAAACTGATCATGACTTCCTGTTTTACCTCTTGAGGTTTACATACTCTCTGGGGGTGTTATTTATTTACTTAATTGCTTGTTCAATGGAGCCTTACTGTGTCACCCAGAGTGGCCTTAATCTCCTGATTCTTGTGCCCTGCCACCCAAGCAGCTGGGATTATAAATAGGTACTACCAAAGCCCACTTACTCTGATTTTTTTCCCTTTTTTTTGAGACAGGGTCTCACTATGTAGTTCAGGTTGGCCTCAAACTTCCTGGGATCCAATCTTCTGCCTTAATCTTCCAAGCGTGTAACACCACACCTGATTCTGGATTTTTAGTGTATGCATCCATTCTCTGATTATCTCAGAAGTTAAAAGACCCACAACCTACTGGCCCGTGAAGCTAAGAGGACTGGGTATTATGGCACTTTGGAGTTTGCATGCCTTTGCTACAAGGAGCACTTATGACTAAGCTATGGGCTGTTAATGACATGAAGTTATTACATTCCTGTTTATTTAATCATTAGGTTTGTCCATAAGAAGCCAAGTCATCCTAGGTGTGGTATGTACCTGCAATTATACCACTCCCGGAGGCCAAGGAAGGAGAATCAAAAGTTCAAACCCTGTGCCGGGCGTGGTGGCTCACGCCTGTAATCCCACCACTTGGGAGGCAGAGGCAGGAGGATTGCTGAGTTCGAGGCTTGCGTGGGCTACATAGTGAGCTCAGAGCTAGCCTGAACTACAAAGCGAGACCCTGTCTCACAAAAAAAAAAAAAAGTTCAAACCCTGCCTGGGCAATTTAGTGAGACAGTGTTTTTAAATAAATAGTAAAAGGACTGGGGGTGTTCAGTGCAAATGCCCTGTGTTCAGTCCCCTGTCAAAAGCCAAGTTGATTTTTTTCTATATTCTTATTTTACTTTTGTTTTTTGGTCCAAGGCTTTGTATATGTTAAATACATAATTTGTAAATTTATTTATAATACACATATGCATTTGTCCATACATATGTGTGTATGTAACATGTAATATCTTCCTTTTTACTACTTTTATACTTAATAAATTCCACAAGAGCTAGGGTAATATTTTTAAATTAAAATTTATTTCTAAAGTAATTTGATCATTCCATGTTTAAAGAATCTCATCAGAGTGGGATGATTGTCATTAACTAGAAAATGGGTACATCATTGTTTCAGATGTTGGGTTGGACTCTGGGATAGTAAACATATGACCCCAGGTAAGCTCACTGTGAATAGCATGATGTTGAATTCCCTGAGAAGCTGGCTATATTTGACCAAAGCTTTATAAGAAAATGCTTTTGAAGGCCGGAGATTTAGCTCAGTGGTTCCAGTGCCTGCCTAGCAAGTGCAAGGTCCCTGATTCAATCCCTGATAACCAGGTACAACAATACTGGGCGTGGTGGCTCACACCCACCAGCAATCAGTACCACATACCACAAACACCTGGGTTTGGTGGCTCAAGCCTGTAATCCCAGTGTTTGGGAGGCAGAGGCAGAGGCAGGAGGACTGCTGAGTTCAAGGCTTGCTTGGGGTACGTAGTGAGCTCAGGGCCAGCCTGAACTACAAAGCGAGACCCTGTTTCAAAAAAAGAAAAGAAAATGCCCTTGAGATCACCACCAGTGGGAGAGAAGGGAAGGAAACAGGTATAGGCAGAGGGAGAAAGTGAATTATGATGTTGTATTAATGAAAGTGTCAACTGATCCTGTGAAGAATTAGAAGCTAGACTCACCCTGAGAGTTATCCTGAATCTGGGCCAAGGGTTCTGGCTCTCAGCTGTGGGTATGAGTTGTCCTAGGGAAGAGATGTGACTTTGGGTGAGGCCTCTTCACTGAAGGCAGTTCTGAAGAGATTGAACAGCTGAGAACTGTCTTCTGGTAACAGTTCTTAGCAGTTGCTACAACAAAGCCTTTAGTTCAAACAAAGATCTTTGTTGTTGGTGTTTCACAGTGTGTGTTATGGGGAGTGAGGATCAAAATAGATTTCTGCAGCCGGGCGTGGTGGCTCAAGCCTGTAATCCCAGCACTCGGGAGGCAGAGACAGGAGGATTGCTGAGTTGGAGGCTTGCCTGAGCTACACAGTGAGCTCAGGGCCAGCCTGAACTACAAAAGCGAGACCCTGTCTCAAAAAAAAAAAAAAGATTTCTGCAAAGAAGTCCTGACATATAGAAGCTCAGAGAAATAATCGAATTGTAGAGGGAAATAAGAAGGTCTTGTAAAAGATGACATTTGAGCTGTGATTTTTTTTGTTTTTTTTGAGACAGGGTCTCACTTTGTAGTTCAGCCTGGCCCTGAGCTCACTGTGTAGCCCAGGCAAGCCTGGAACTCAGAAATCCTCCTGTCTCTGCATCCCGAGTGCTGGGATTACGGGCGTGGTGGCCCTGTGCTATGTGGTATTGATTGCTGGTGGGCGTGAGTCACCACGCCCAGCATTGTATGTGGTTACTGGATCGGATTGAACTCAGGGATCGAACTCAGGACCTTGCGCTTGGGAGGCAGGCGCTGGAACCACTGAGCTAAATCTCTGGCCCGAGCTGTGTTTTAAAGAGTGAATTAGGAGATGGTTTGGCAGAGGAAAAACTAGAGGGGTTAATTTGTATTGAGTCAATGACTTTATTAATAGACTAAGGAAAATAAATGATTTAAAGAACAAATTTTTAAATGTAATAGCTTTCTTTTCTTTTTGACACAAGGTCTTGCTTTGTAGGTCAGGCTGCCCCTGAGTTCACTCTGTAACCTAAGCAAGCCTCAAACTCAACAATCCTCCTGCCTCTGTCTCCCAAGTGTTGGGGTTAAGGGGGGGGTGAGCTATCACACTCAGCATTGTGGAATGTGGTACTGATTGCTGGTGGGCATCAGTCACCATGCCTGGTATTGTTGTATGTGGTTACTGGGGATTGAACCAGGAACCTTGCACTTGCTACACAAGTGCTGGAACCACTGAGCTAAATCTCTGGTCCTGTATTAGCTTTCTTTAATTCCTCAAAATTCTAAAAGTCACAAAGCTATCTCCAAACTTGTAATTTGCTATAGACACAAGTTTTTTTGAAGCAAAACATTTATTAGATCATTTTGGATATGCCTACTGATAGCATTCATCATAAGGAATTTGTACCTGTACATGATAGATATATCTGGCTTTTTTTTTTCTACTCCACTCCTTTATTAAAGATAGGTGATTGTGTGTATTGGAAGTTTTTTCTATATCCATCACCACCCCCCTCTCCGGGAGATTGAATTCAGGGATTTGCGCTTGCCAGGGAGGTATGGTGCCACTGAACTAAATCCCTAGCCCTTTTTTTTTTTTTTTTTTGCTTCTGTATCTTCTAATCTTTTCTATTGTTCCTCAGGTCCTCAAGTCAGTTTTGGGGAGTTGGTTTTTTTTTTTCTTTATTTCTGCCAGTATGCTGTTTTTGTCATAGTAGCTTTGTGGTATTGATTCGAATCAGGGGTTGTGGTGCCTCCTGCCTCTGTTGCCCAAAATTGCCTTTCCTGTTCTAGATCTTTTATGTTTTCAAATGAATTTTAGTATCGTTTTCTCTAAGTCTGTGACATATGCTGTGGGAGACAGGGTAAGAGAACACGGCCAGAACCATTGTGGCAAGCTCCAGTTCCTGGGGTTTCCACAGCAAAAGGATTAACAACTAACAACAAAATGGGAACCTTGAAAAAAATGCGGAGCCTGGGCTCAACTCTTACTACTCTGAGCAGCCCAGCAAAAGGCCAAATACCACACAAGCAGAAAAGCCAGTGTCCCCAGCTCACTGCACTTTTTTTTTGGTGCAAAGCCTTCACACCCAAAATCCTAGCATGCATAAAAGGGTGGTTAATCCTTGTAGTTGAAGATCCTATGGGGCAAGGTAGACATCCTTAAATCTGAGGAAGTTTTAAAACCACTGATTCTAGAGCAGTAATCCTTGTAGTTTAAAATCCCAGGGGTGGGCCAGAGATTAGCTCAGTGGTTCCAGCGACTGCCTCAACTGCCTCGCAAGCACAAGGTCCTGAGTTAGATCTGCTAACCACATAGAATGCTGGGTGCGGTGACTCACGCCCACCAGCAATCAATACCATATACCACAGGCCCGAGTGTGGTGGTTCATGCCTGTAATCCCAGCACTCGGGATGCAGACAGGAGGATTGCTGAGTTTGAGGTTTGCCTGGGCTACATAGTGAGCTCAGGACCAGCCTGAACTACAAAGTGAGACCCTGTCTCAAAAAAATTTTTTTTTTTAATAAAAAAATCCCATGGGGTGGGGCAGATGTCCGCAATAATCTCACTAGTTGATTCTGTAGGTCAAGGCAGATATCTGTCCGAGTAAGTTGTAAGTAACAACATTATGTCTTCTGTAAATTTCTTGTGGAATGCAGCAGTGAATGCATCAGGGCTTAGGCTTTTCTTTGTTGGTAGGTGGTTAATTACATCTTGAATTTCACTGATTGATAATGGTTTATTTAGAATTTTTATTCAATTTTGGTAATTTATATGTATCTAGGAATCTGTCCATTTCATCTGTGTTTTCGATCTTACTAGAATACAGAATTGATTATCTGGGTTTTTGCAAAATGTGTTGTGATTTCACCTTTTTCATTTTTTTTGTGTCCCCCACCGTGGTACTGGGGCTCGAACTCGGGCCCATGTGCTTCCAAGGTAGCCATGGTACCACTTGAGCTAAATCCCAGGCCCTTTCATTTCTAATTGCTTGGATTTGAACCTTTCCTTTTTCTGATGAGATTAGCTGTTTGTCAGTTTTATTCTTTGAAAGAACCAACTCTTTGATTAATTCATTCTTTGTATTGTCTTGTTAGTCTCTATTGCATTAATTTCTGTTCTGATCTTTATAATTCCTCCTTTGTATACACTTTGGGCTTGACTTGATCTTTTTTTTCTGGAACCTTGAGGCCCAACATTAAGATGTTTATTTGATCCTGCTCTGTTTTCCTGAAAGATTTTCCCCATGAGATGCTTTCATTATGTCTCATAGGTTCTGGTATTTAGTATTGACATTGTCATTTAATTAGAGAAAATTGTCTATAAATTTCCTTTTAAAATTTCATTTATGAGCCAGTGGTTGTGCCGAAGGGTGTTAATTTCCGTGTGTTTATGAAGTTCTTGTGATTTCTTTTGCCATTGATTACCATTTTTATTGCACTGCATTCTGATAACATACATGGGCTAATTTCAATTCCTAGCGCTTGGTTTAGTATGTTCTATTAGCTAATATGTGATCTAGTAACTACAAGAAATTACTAGATTACTTGCTTTTCTTTTTTCTTCCAGTGTTGGGGATTGACTCAGTACCTTGCACTTGTGAGACAGGTGCAGCACCACTGAGCTAAATCCTCAGCCCTCTTCATCAATTTTTTTTTTTTTGAGATAGGGTCTCGCTTTGTAGTTCAGGCTGGCCCTGAGTTCACTATATAGCCCAGGCTAGCCTGGAACTCACAATGCTAGGATTATAGGCCTGAGCCACCACACCCGACATTGTGGTATGTGGTACCAGGGACTCAAACCTTGCTGTTGCAAGGCAGCTGCAGAATCACTCAGCTAAATCCTTGGCTCCAGGCATCTTAACTTCAAGGAAAATATATTGGGGGGGCACTCTTACTTTTTTTTTTTTTTTTTGAGACAGGATCTCACTTTGTAGTTCAGACTGGCCCTGAGCTCATTATGTAGCCCAGGCAAGCCTTGAACTCAGCAGTTCTCCTGCCTCTTCCTCCTGAGTGCTGGGATTACAGGCGTGAGTCACCACGCCCAGCACTGTATGTGGTTACTGGGGATCGAACTCAGGACCTTGCGCTTGCAAGGCAGGTGCTAGAACCACTGAGCTAAATCTCCAGCCCCTGGGCACCCTTACTTTTGAAGAAACAATACTGTGAACTTGTTTTTATTCAAATCATAGGGAGAAAAAGCCTACCCCCTTTGTGGTTGAAATAGTTTGTTCTATTTTATTAAATGAACAGGTATAGTTGCCATACTGTGGGGAGATAAACTATATGCAATGAGAGTTTTCAAAGGTTTTCTGAAACTCAGAAGAAGGAGATAGAGGGCTGTAGAGAATGGTGGTATGTAATCTCAAAGAAAACATCATAGTACCAGACCCTGATTTTGGAGATGAGAGGAGAAACATCTATAATTGATGTTTGTAATTGTAATAATAAATGTAACTATAAGCATTTATTATTACAATATTTAATATCCCAAAATTAGGAGAAACCATTTTTATAACACCAACTATGGGAAATAAAGCCTGACAAAGATTTTAGCATTTCAGTTGAGATTGTGGAATGTGGTGTTGCATGTTTGATGGTGTAATGTATAACTTCCTAGGTAGATTATGTAAAGTCTAGCCTAGTAGATTTGAAATCTTCTAAAAGGATTTAGTTAGATAAAGGAAAAAAAAAGTTGAAGGCTCTGAATGTAGCTCAATAACAATGACAACACTTGCCCAGCATACACAAAACTCTCAGTTCGATACCCAGCAATGGAAGAAAAACTAAAGAAACCTTGTTTTAAAAAGGGATGGTTGTGGGCCGGAGGGTTAGCTCAGTGGTTCTGGCGCCTGCCTCGCAAGCGTAAGGACCTGAGTTTGATCCCTGGTTACCACATATAATGCTGGGCGTGGTGGCTCACGCCTGTAATCCCAGCACTCGGGAGGCAGAGATGGGAGGATTGCTGAGTTCGCGGCGGCTTGCCTGGGCACCATAGTGAGCTCAGGGCCAGCCTGAACTACAAAGCCAGACGTTGTCTCCAAAAAGCAAAAAAAAAAGGGATGGTTGTTGTTAGATGTGAAATTTAATCTTATATTGTGGCCCTGGTCAGTTCAGAAACTATCGATTAAAGAGCATTTTATAAGATTTGTTTTATCATATACATTTTAGGGTATTAAGAGTATATGCCACAATTTATATAAATCTAATAAGTTTGTAGAAAGATTTTTAAAAGCACTGATGTTACATTCTATGGTCTTTAAGAGTGATATTTTCTTTCTTTCCAGCTTCCTGAAGCAAAATTTCATTTTGAAGATGTTTAATAAATCATTTGGAACCCCCTTTGGGGGTAGCACAAGTGGCTTTGGCACAACTTCAACATTTGGACAGAGTAAGTTTAAAAAAAAAAAAAAAAGGCAAAACCATCTTAATTATCTGTGATTTTTTTTTTTTTTTTTTTTTTTGAGACAGGGTCTCGCTTTGTAGTTCAGGCTGGCCCTGAGCTCACTATGGAGCCCAGGCAAGCCACCGCGAACTCAGCAATCCTCTTGTCTCTGCCTCCCGAATGCTGGGATGACAGGCATGAGCCACCACCCCCAGGATTGTGGTATGAGGTGTTGATTATATGTGGTTTCCGGGGATCAAAATCAGGACCTTGCGCTTGCGAGGCAGGCGCCGGAACCACTGAGCTCTGGCCCTACCTGTGCTTATTAATAAAGATATTCCAGTAGCTTTAGGTAGGAATTATATTCATACTTTTTTCTTTTAACAGAGACTGAAAAATGACCAAGATAAGAACTTGCTTAAAAAAAAATGTTTCTTTTTTTTTAAGTTCTTTGTGGGTGTAATGCACAACCTCCTAGGCAGATTATGTAAAGTCTAGCCTAGTAGACTTGAAATCTTCTAAAAGGATTCAGTTAGATAAAAGAAAAAGTTGAAGGCTCCGAGTGTAGCTCAATGACAATGACAGCACTTGCCCAGTATACATTGAGCTTTATAGTTCAGGCTGGCCATGAACTTGCTATATAGACCAGGCTAGCCTTGAACTCAGCAATCCTCCAGCCTCTGCCTCCTTATTGCTGAGATTAAAGTGTGAGCCACCTAGCCCGGCACTGTGATACACTGTACTAGGGACCTTGCGCATGAAGTCAGAGTCGAAACTACTGAGCTAAATCTCTGGCCCCATTATCTCCAAATTTTAGTATATGTGCTGCCGGAGCGAGCACTATCTCCAAATTTTAAAAAGGTCTGACTTAGCAGGGGTCCTGGATTCAATTCCCAGTTCCACAAAAAAAAACCAAAAAAGAAACCACATACACATATGCTCTTACACAAAGGCCAAAAACATGGTACAGTGGACTTTCATGTACTTACCTCTTTGCTTTGGCAACTTATTTCTGTACTGGAGCTTGAATCTTAAGACCTTTGTATAGAACTGTATCTCTACCCCTCATTTTTATTTGAGACAAGGTCTCAATAAGTCACTAAGTTGCCCAGATGGTTTTTCAGTTTGCATCCTTCCTGCCTCGGGTAAATGAGCATTTAACCTGTCAGTATCTATGCTGGGCATTTGGGAGGTTGAGGAAGGAGGATCACTTCGAGTTCTAGGCCAGCTTGAATTACATGAGGAGACGCTATCTATTAAGTTGTATTGAATTATTTTATAATTATTTTCCAGGGTGACCCTGAACTCCTAGACTCCAGCAATTGTCCTGCTTTGGCAGGAGGAAGTAGCTGCCACTGTATGCATACTACCTCATATTCAGTTTAAAAAATCAGCATGTCCACTCCCATACTGGGAATCAAACCTAAGGTCTCATGCATGCTAGACAAATACTGTCACTGAGCTAGAGCTACATCCCCATCAGCCAATTCACACCTTTTCACCTTTTTATATTCTCCTATGGCAATGAGTACAATATTTATATTTTAGATTTTATCTTATAATACTCTGATGAAATTTTGAAAACTTTTCAAATTACATTACTGGTCCTATTCAAATGAAGAATGTTAAGAAATATTAAAACCTTTTCCACTCAGTAACTTTTCTACATTCTAATTTACCTTTAAATTTCCTTGCAGATACTGGTTTTGGCACCACTGCTGGCGGAGCATTCGGAACATCTGCCTTTGGTTCTAGCACTAGTACTGGAGGCCTGTTTGGAAATTCACAGACCAAACCAGGTAAAGGCTTTATTTGAAATATAACTAGTTTACTTGTAGCTGGTTCTGGATTCTGCCTAGTGACTCTGACCTGCTAAACTTGTTTTTTCTCCCTTCATGTCCTCAGGAGGGTTATTTGGTGCTAATTCATTTAGCCAGCCAGCTACCTCCACAAGCACTGGCTTTGGGTTTGGTACATCAACAGGAACATCAAATAGCTTGTTTGGAACTGCAAGTACGGGGACCAGTCTTTTCTCATCCCAAAACAATGCCTTTGGACAAAGTAAACCAAGTGGCTTCGGGAGTAAGTAGGACATTTTTGAACTTGTTCCCCTAACGGTTTGATTTACTTATTGAATGTAAGTACTCCTTTCCCCTTTTCCTGTGACCAATCTCCTTTTTCCAGCAAACTGCAAAAATAATGAGAAGATGAGAGCTTCCAAGTGTATTGCAAAGTTTAATAGGAAAGGAGGGTAGGGTAGTATGGACATCTAAGAATGGAGATTTGAGAATCTATAATAGTTAAGGAACATACACACTGGAAGAGATAAAAGTGACCAGAGATAGGATGAAAAGCCAGGTCAGAGTAGTGTCATTGTGCTACGATAGAAAATACCAAGGAGGAATATGTTATAGTTAGTAGTGTGTGAAGCAAGACACTTTCTTATCTGTCTCACATTTGTTATGAAGAGACTAGACCAAATAGACAAATACTGGACATGACATAGTTGCTTCTCCATTCCTTGTCTTGTCGTGTTGTAATTGGTGGGCCCTATTTAAGTTCAGATGTGGCCTGGAGCCACTTCTTCACACAGTACTTTGAGGTAACCACTATTAGTTGACCATATGTGCCCTGATGGATTGATGCTATTTCTAGTACAAGTGAATGGTGGCATGGGCAATTAACCAGCTATACATAATTTTTCAAAGGCATAGTTGTTTGTTGGATATTGAAATACTTAACCACAACAATAATAAAAGTGCAATCTAAAGAACCAATTCAAATGACATACGCCTCTTTAACCTGTATTTTAAGATATATTTTTTGAAAAATAGAACTTTGGCACTAAGAAATCATAGTCTTGGCCATTAGGAGATCACTTTATTAAATATTAGCAGGTATGTTTTTCTTGCCTGCTGACATTCTGTCACCATATATACAACTTGGGAAGTAGCATTTCACTGTGAGAAAAAATAGTACCGATGTAACAGTTAAATTCACTTGTAAGTCTCAGCTTTGTTGAAAAGTAAGTTAATCAAAGGATTTGCTATTTCTGTATTTGTTTCTATTAAATAATCAATTGTGAAGTTTTAAAATTTTGATTAGGGGGCTGGGGATTTAACTCAAATGGTATTGCACCAACCTTGGACGCACAAGGGCCAGAGTTCGATCCCCAGTCCACAAAAAAAAAAAAAAACCATTTACTGGAGAGTCAGATATTACACTGACCTATGTTTGATTGCCACAATAGGACCTGTATTCTTCAGTAATATGTGGTGTGTGTAATAATACATATAAATAGATATTATGGTCCCTGTTGAGGTTTGTTGTGGCAAGATTTTTTCAGAGAGATGGTTTGTTTCAGTAGCTAGTGTAACCAAGTAAGAAAAGGAAAAATGAGGTAAAATTTTGACGAAAAAAGTAGTGTTTCTTTAGACTTGCCTCTTAGAAGGCCTATGAAAAGCTTTATGGACATTTAGACCATTTTATTTATTCATTCATTCATTCATTCATTCATTTAGAGACAGGGTCTTGCTTTGTAGTTCAGGCTAGCTCTGAGCTCACTATGTAGCCTAGGCAAGCCTCGAACTCAGCAATCCTCCTGTCTCTGCCTCCCGAGTGCTGGGATTACAGATTACAGGCGTGAGCCACCACACCCAGCACTGTGGTATGTGGTATTGATTGCTGGTGGGTGTGAGTCACCACACCCAGCATTGTATGTGGTGACCAGGGATCAAACTCAGTACCTTGCGCTTGCAAGGCAGGTGCTGGAACCACTGAGCTAAATCTATGGCCTCACACTTAGACCATTTTTGACAATTGAAAGTTAGGAGGCTATGTCTGTGTGAAATACCTACTTGAATGTATTGCTTGGGAGATTTGAAAGATGGTTTGAGGATGTGAAAGTGTTGTTGCCAGTGTCATGGTCCAGGTCTAAGGGGTTTTATAGATTCTTGAGTACTTTACTGTTTAATGTTCATGTTATTTTCTAATTTACAGATTTTGGAACAAGTACTAGCAGTGGAGGACTTTTTGGAACTACAAATACTAATTCTAATCCTTTTGGCAGCACATCTAGCTCCCTCTTTGGGCCAAGTAGTTTCACAGCAGCACCTACTGGGACTACTATTAAATTTAATGTATGTGTTTATTCCAATGGAATATGTTTCTTCTTCTTTTGTATATTTGTAAGATGACTTGTAAAATTGCTTATCTTCTCACTCGGGTACAGCTTGATTTGACTTGTCCTAAAAGATGTGTTAAAAACAAAATCATTCAGCCGGGCGTGGTGGCTCACGCCTGTAATCCCAGCACTTGGGAGGCAGAGACAGGAGGATTGCTGAGTTCGAGGCTTGCCTAGGCTACATAGTGAGCTCCGAGCTAGCCTGAACTACAAGTGAGACCCTGTCTCAAAAAAAAAAAAATCATTCAACAGTTGTGGATAGGAACTTATAAAACATAAATCTAGATTATTTATAAGTATTTGAATTATTCTTACCTCAAAGAAAATTGTGTTCATCAGATTGATTATAGTAGTTTATATAAGATGGAATTAGAATTTACCCTGTTCATACTTTGACCTCTGGCTAACCATTGTTTTGTTTTGTGGGGTTTTTTTTTTGCTTTTGAGACAGGGTCTCGCTTTGTAGTTCAGGCTGGCCCTGAACTCACTATGGTGCCCAGGCAAGCCGCTGCGAACTCAGCAATCCTCCTGTCTCTGCCTCCTGAGTGCTGGGATTATAGGCGTGAGCCACCACGCCAGGCACTGTGGTATGCAGTATTGATTGTTGGGCGTGTCTCCATGCCCAGCATTATATGTGGTTACCAGGGATCGAGCTCAGGACCTTGCGCTTGCGAGGCAGGCGCTGAAACCATTAAGCTAACCCTCCGGTCCTGGGTGTTTGTTTTTGTTTTTTTTTTTTTTTGAGACAGGGTCTTGCTTTTGTAGTTCAGGCTGGCTCTGAGCTCACTGTATAGCCCAGGCAAGCCTCGAACTCAGCAATCCTCCTGCCTCTGCCTCCTGAGTGCTGGGATTACAGGTGTGAGCCACCACGCCGGGCTCTGTGGTATGTGGTATTGATTGCTGGTGGGGGTGAGTCTCCACGCCCAGCATTGTATGTGGTTACCAGGGATTGGGGATCGAACTCAGGACCTTGCACTGGGAGGCAGGCGCCAGAACCACTGAGCTAACCCTCCGGCCCTTTTTTTTTTTTTTTTTTTTTTTTTTTTTTTTTTTTTGAGACAAGGTCTCATTTTGTAGTTCGCTGCCCTTGAGCTCACTATGTAGCCGAGGCAAGCCTGAAACTCAGTCCTCCTGCCTTTCCCTCCCCAGTGCTGGGATTACAGGCATGAGCTACCATGTCTGGCATTGTGGGATGTGGTGCTTATTGCTGGTGGGTGTGAGTCACCATGCCCAGTATTGTTGTATGTGGTTACTGGAGATTGAACCAGGGACCTTGTGCTTGCTAGGCAGATGCCAGAACCACTGAGCTAACTCTCCGGCCCTATTTTTTGGTTTTTTGAGATAGGGTCTCACTCACTGTAATTCAGGCTGACCTTGAACTCACTAGGTAGCTCAGGTTGGATTTGAACTCTTAGTAATCCTCCTGCCTTAGCCTCCTGAGTTCTGAAATTACAGGCGTGCACCACCACACGTGGCTGGTTAACCATTCTTTTTTTTTTTTTTTTTTTTTTGCTTTTTGAGACAGGGTCTCGCGTTGTAGTTCAGGCTGGCCCTGAGCTCACTGTGGTTGGTTAACCGTTCTTAATATGAATAAATAAATAGGGCCAAAGCATTGAAAAGTATACCTCTTTAGGGAGATAATATAGAATAACCAATCAGTATTCTGTGTCTGCTGAAAAATAAATTTTTATTGGTGAAATGGAAAAAGTACTCAAAGTTTGGTGTGGTTTTTTTTTTTTTTTTTGCTTTTTGAGACAGGGTCTCACGTTGTAGTTCAGGCTGGCCCTGAGCTCATTATGGTGCCCAGGCAAGCCGCCGCGAACTCAGCAATCCTCCTGTCTCTGCCTCCCGAGTGCTGGGATTACAGGCGTGAGCCACCACGTCCGGCATTGTGGTATGCGGTGTTGATTGTTGGTGGGCGTGTCTCCACGCCCAGTATTATATGTGGTAACCAGGGATCGAACTCAGGTCCTTGCGCTTGCGAGGCAGGCACCGGAACCACTGAGCTAACCCTCCGGCCCCTTTTTTTTTTTTTTTTTGCTTTTTTTTTTTTTTGGTGGGAACAGGGTTAAGTGCAGGATTTTCATCATAAAAACATTTGATTATCTTTCGAAGTAAATTGTTAGGCAGATACTTAGAGTAACCAAGAAGTATAGTAAGTCTAATGGAACTCTGACAGAAACAGAGTTTGGTAGAGCTTGCTCTTGAAATACAGAAAATGAATTTTCCACTAAAGTGGTTAATTCATAATACTAAATTTAGAATCCTGAATTTAAGTTAAAGATCAATGATAGTAAAGAGTACTGTATAATGAAAGTATAACAGTTGAGAGAATTTACAGTAAAGTAGGAATCCTTAGTTCTTATTGTGCCTTTTTTCTTATAATGCTATAGTGGAGAAGTGGGATTTTGTGTGATGTCGTTGTCCTCCCACCACACCCTCACCCCCATGTTAAGACAAGTTTTCTCTAAGTCACTAAGTCACCTGGGCTGCACTGGAATTTATGATCCTCCTACCTCAGCCTCTGAGAATGCTGAGGTTATAGGTGTGAGTCACCACAACTGCCAGGCCAATGCACCTGCTCCGTATGTTACTGAATGATCTAGGAGGCTGATTTCAGGTTTCAGTGGCTGAGGAATTGTGTCTGTTACAGTAGGTATATAATGCTTGGATTTAGAAATGTTGCTTTACTTTCTTTCGTAGCCTCCAACTGGTACAGATACTATGGTCAAAGCTGGAGCTAGCACTAACATCAGCACCAAGCACCAGTGTATTACTGCTATGAAAGAGTATGAAAGCAAGTCACTAGAGGTCAGTAAACTGTAGAATAGAATATCTCTTTGATTCTATTGGAATGGAACTTCTAAAAATGTTTTGAATAGTTTTAAAATTCAGTGGTTCACACTGAATGTGTGTAAAATAGTAACAATAAGTTGTTTTTAAAAGGTTATCATTTATAGATATCTCTTTTTAAAGACTGAGTTAATCATCTCATGTATAGCCATAGTACTTCTAATGCTCTGTTTGGATTGAATGTTGTTATATTACCCTGGGCAGTATAAGTGTTTGTGTGTACACATGTGCTTTTGGTAAATTTACACAAAGTGTTGAGTAGACAGTTTAGTAAGTTTTCACTAAATGAAAGGATCCAAATCAAGAAGTGTATTATAATTATTATCCCAGATGTCCCTTTTATGCTGTCACTTTTCAAAGGTGATCACTGTCTTGACTGCGCAATTTTGCCCAGTTTTGAACTTTATGTAGGGAAAATCTTAACACGCTTGTGTCATTCACCATCATGATATTCATCCATTGCTTTGTGTAGAGCTACAGTTTATTCATTATCATTCCTTTCTAATAGACTGTTGTAGTTTTTTTTTTTGTTTTTTTTTTTTTTTGTGAGACAGGGTCTTGCTTTGTAGTTCAGGCTGGCCCTGAGCTCACTATGTAGCCCAAGCAAGCCTCGAACTCAGCAGTCCTCCTGCCTCTGCCTCCCAAGTGCTGGGATTACAGGCGTGAGCCACCACACCCAGCATTGTGGTGTGTGGTACTGATTGCTGGTGGGCATGAATTGCCATACCCAGCATTGCTGTATGTAGTTAACCAGGATCGAACTCAGGACCTTGCACTTGCGAGGCAGGCACCGGAACCACTGAGCTAAATCTCCAGCCCCTGTTGTGTATTTTGACTGTACTTTCTCATTCTAGAGGCTGCTTCTTTTTATATCCCAAACTGCCCGTTTTACTGGAATGTGCAGAAATGCCTGAGTTTTGAGATAAAATTAGCTAACTTTATTTCATTTTTTCCTAAATTCACTGTCTCCTTCCATCTTGTTTTTTTTTTTTTTTTTGAGACAGGGTCTCGCTTTGTAGTTTAGGCTGGCCCTGACCTCACTATGTAGCCCAGGCAAGCCACTGTGAACTCAGCAATCCTCCTGCCTCTGAATCCCGAGTGCTGGGATTACAGGTTTGAGCCACCACCCCCAGCATTGTGGTATGTGGTATTGATTGCTGGTGGGCGTGAGTCACCACGCCCAGCATTATATGTGGTTACCAGGATCAAACTCAGGACCTTGCACTTGCGAGGCAGGCGCCTGAACCACTGATCTAAATCTCTGGCCCCCATCTTGTGTTTTTATCAACTGCTTTTACATTTACAGATATTGTTCGTAAAAAAACAATTAAAATATGCCTAGCTCTGGCCTGCAGTTCTATAATCATTATGGTATTGATTTGAATGTCTGTTGGAAATGGTTTTCTTAATGACACTAAATTACTATGTCATTCTGCATTTTTCTGTTTTTTGCTCATTGTTCCTGTGCGATCATAGGACTTGAATACCAAATTCAAATATTTAGTTTCCCAAATAGGTTTTTTTGGAGGGGCTACACATTAATATTGCAAATATGTTTGCACTTCCTTTAGGAACTTCGTTTAGAGGACTACCAGGCCAACCGGAAAGGTCCACAGAACCAGGTTGGAGCAGGTACAACGACTGGCTTGTTTGGGTCTTCTCCAGCCACCTCCAGTGCAACAGGACTCTTCAGCTCCTCCACTACTAATTCAGGCTTTGCATATGGTCAGAACAAAACTGCTTTTGGAACTAGTAAGCACTTGACATCATTTGGACCATATTAAGGAAAAACAGACAACTAAAAGTAAAAAGATAATTACCGTTTTGTGATTAGTGATGTGAAAAAGAATTCAGGGATACTGAGGAAGGGAATGCCAAGTATGTAGAGGTGGAAGAAATTTAGTTTTAAGAGAAGATGATCAAGAGGGTTTCACTTGAAGGTAACATTTGAGCAATGACCTATCCAAGGAAGTTGGAAGGTGTATTTTTTTATTTTATGTTTTTTTCAGTACCAGGGATTTAACTTGGTCCCTTTTAGGCATGGTACCACTTGCTAACTCCCTGGCCCCATCTAAGGAAGTTGAAAAAGCAAGTTGTACAGGTTTGTTGGGGAAGATATTCCAGTTAACGGAAACTAGGAATCTTTAATCCATGAGTTGAGAATTTGGGGGGATATGGCCATATATTTAGGACTTTGTGGGCTGATTTAGAGACTTGAATTACTGTTTAATTTGAAAGCCATTGAGAGATATTTAAAAAAAGAAGTCATGTGGTAATGAGTGAGAAGAGATTATCCTGAACGGGCTGTTGAGAGTGGATTGTATAGTGGGGGTTAGAGATGTAAATAAATTAGCTCAGAAGCTTTTGCCCTGCTCCCACTACATGCCAGATGATGTTGCTTGGACATGGATGACTTAAAAGAAGGGCTGTGGCTCTGCGCTCAGGAACAACTTAGAGACAGGTGTAAGACTGGCATGTGTGAGGCTGCAGGTTTGATCTTTATACTAAAAGAAAGGAAAAAGTCAGATTTTTTAATGCAATTTGATTATAAAACTGGGATGTGAAAGAAAAGATCAGGATGATGACTAAATTACTTTATTAAAATATTACTTCTCTAAGCTGAGTATAGTGGAACATGACTGTATTCCTTTCACTGTGGTGGGGGGTGTGTGCCTGAGGCAGGAGAGCTGCAAGTTCAGACTCAGCCTGGGCCATTTAAGTGACTTAGCAAGACCTTGTCTTGGAATTTTTTAAAAAGGAACTGTAGGGCCGGAGGGTTAGCTCAGTGGTTCCAGTGCCTGCCTCACAAGCGCAAGGTCCTGAGTTCGATTCCCGGTTACCACATATAATGCTGGGCGTGGAGACATGCCCACCAACAATCAACACCGCATACCACAATACCAGAGGTGGTGGCTCACGCCTGTAATCCCAGCACTCAGGAGGCAGAGACAGGAGGATTGCTGAGTTCGCGGCGGCTTGCCTGGGCACCATAATGAGCTCAGGGCCAGCCTGAACTACAAAGTGAGACCCTGTCTCAAAAAGCAAAAAAAAAAAAGCCGGGCGTGGTGGCTCTCGCCTATAATCCCAGCACTCAGGAGGCAGAGGCAGGAGGATTGCTGAGTTCCAGGCTTGCCTGGACTACATAGTGAGCTCAAAGCCAGCCTGAACTACAAAGCGAGACCCTGTCTCAAAAAAAAAAAAAAGGAGTGTAGAACAGTGTGAAAGCCCTGGATGTAATCCCCACTAATCTCCCGCCACACAAAGTAAAAAGTAATATATATATAAATACAAAGCTCACAAGTAGAACATGTGTATAACCAGAGGTCTCTTCTTTCCCTAACCCCCTCCCCAGGCTACCAATTTCCTTCTGTATTATAATTGTCTTTTCTATGGAAAGACATGTATATACAAATACACCTTTATCTAAGTGATATTTAACATTCTTTTCAACCTGTGTGGTCTATCATTTAGTTTAGCACATATTCATTATTGAATATTATATTTCAGATCCTGTGCTGAGTATATTGATATAAAGAAGAAAACCTTTGTTTGCAAGAATAACCTGTTTTAACAAGGTTAAAATACAACACAGGGGGCTGGAGGGTTAGCTCAGTGGTTCCGGCGCCTGCCTCGCAAGCGTAAGGACCTGCGTTGGATCCCTGGTTACCACATATAATGCTGGGCGTGGTGGCTCACGCCTGTAATCCCAGCACTCGGGAGGCAGAGACGGGAGGATTGCTGAGTTCGCAGTGGCTTGCCTGGGCACCATAGTGAGCTCAGGGCTAGCCTGAACTACAAAGCAAGACCCTG